>JAJLSK010000020.1:0-102148 GCA_030567535.1 Kuraishia floccosa
AGCCAGTCGACGAACTAGAGCCAGCCGACGAACTTGATCCCGACGACGCGGTCGATGAACTAGAGTCAGCTGATGAACTCGATCCCGACGAGGCTGCTGATGAGCTCGAAGTGGCTGATGAATTCGATCCTGACGAAGTAGCTGACGAACTCGACCCAGCCGACGAACTTGATCCCGACGACACGGCGGACGAGCTAGAGCCAGTCGACGAACTAGAGCCAGCCGACGAACTTGATCCCGACGAACTAGCTGACGAACTCGAAGTGGTTGACGAACTCGATCCCGACGACGCGGCTGATGAACTAGAGCCAGCTGATGAACTTGATCCTGATGATGCAGCTGATGAGCTCGCACCACTTGACGAACTCGAAGCGGCTGATGAGCTCGAGGAATCTGAAGAGCTAGACGAACTGGACGAGCCTGAAGCACTCGAAGCACTGGTGGAACTAGGTGAACTCGATGCAATCGAAGAACTCGAAGATGATGATGCAGCTGATGAGCTCGCACCACTTGACGAACTCGAAGCGGCTGATGAGCTCGAGGAATCTGAAGAGCTAGACGAACTGGACGAGCCTGAAGCACTCGAAGCACTGGTGGAACTAGGTGAACTCGATGCAATCGAAGAACTCGAAGAACTAGAAGTACTAGACGAACTAGACGTGCTAGGCGTGCTAGAACTGCTAGACGAACTAGACGTGCTAGGCGTGCTAGAACTGCTAGACGAACTAGACGTGCTAGGCGTGCTAGAACTGCTAGACGAACTAGACGTGCTAGGCGTGCTAGAACTGCTAGACGAACTAGACGTGCTAGGCGTGCTAGAACTGCTAGACGAACTAGACGTGCTAGGCGTGCTAGACGTGCTGGACGTGCTGGACGAACTAGACGTGCTAGACGTGCTAGGCGTGCTAGACGTGCTAGACGAACTAGACGTGCTAGACGAACTAGACGTGCTAGACGAACTAGACGTGCTAGACGAACTCGAAGACGTTGTTGCTGATGTCGTCGGTATTATGGATGTGGTTGGACTCTGCTGCGTCTGCGTTCCAGTTCCAGGAATGCACTGCTCGTAGTAGATGTCCTGTGACGAGCAGTAACTTCCTGCTTGACAACAGGTGGCACCGCTCCATGTGGTTCCTCCACACTGTCCGTACATTGACTGGCATGTTGTCTGTGATGCTGCTGTGGTTGAGGAGCAGTAATAGAAATAGTTGTTAGCTGTGTTACACTCTGAGCCGTCCTGGCAACAAGTGGCCCCTGTCCACCCTATTCCACCACACTGTCCATATAGACTCTGGCATAGGAGGGCTCTTGCAAAGACATGGGGAGAAGCTGTTACCTCACTGGTCACTGAGGTTGTCAGCGTCGCACTGTCAGAGGTGACTTGAGCAAGAGGTACACCGTATGTTGATACAGATAGACACAGTAATGACAAAAGTATCTGGCTGTACATTTTTTATTTTTCTCAAAAACCTTGGGGTACCAAAAGCCATGCTCTGTGAAAGGGAACGGGACAAACTTATTTATATTCTTTTCCTCTGGACATCTGGATAATGCGCCTCAAGCGCATTGCATGTGAGATCTAATTTAGTGGCCAGCTAACCCACAACCACACTTGTCTTGTCAGGTGTTTTCTCTATTGTGAGACAAGACAACATCGAAACGGAAAAAGAAATCCTGCAAAAGAATAGGCGTCTAGCTCTGCATAGGCGGCCCCGTTTAGGCGGCACCAACAAGGCAGAGCAACAGCGGCCTCATACTAACAGAGACTCACATGCGAAAGATGGAGGTGAAGCGACGGTCGAAGCCAACTGCATAAAAATCAGGCGCGTGCATTTCTGCTGAGCGGCTCAGGCGTAAATGTGGCCTAAAGCGGTAATTTACTGACGCTTCGCGAAGATATAGTTTGCTGCATCTATTGTGACAACATAACAACGGCTTTTCTTTTTTATAGTTCGCTGCATGGGAATGCTTAACGAGTAAAAAACAAAGAGTTCCAGCTATTATGCATGGAAGGGTGGTGCTTGTCTTGTTGTTTCTCTTCATCGCTTCGCCGGCGACCAAATTTGTGCTAGTGGCGTGATTTTTGAAAGGAAAACGGCTCAGATGGAGAGGAGCGAGAGGAACCTACTGTGGTATTAGGTGGGACTAGCCACTGTGGGCTTATGCAGGGTTTGCTGCTACAGAACAAGACAAGTGAGAACGGAGGCAAACTGTGATACTTTTTACCGGGTGACGCTATCTGGAGGGGGATGAAATATATATGGGGTGATAGTGGGAAGAGGGGCGCGAGTGGAGAAAGGGTGAAGTGTTTGGGGCGTGATGTGCATTGAGCTCAGAAGTGTGGACGTGCCGTGCCGCCTACACCTGCACCCGTATGCTTCACTTTGTGCGTCGTGTACAACCCTCCTGCGGAGGAAGCAGAGGAGAGGCCGAGAATCATTCACCGCGACCTTGTTCGTCTCTGGTGGGTTTCCTTACCCCCTTCTGTGGACACTGCAGTGGAGCTCCTCTATGATGACCTTCGTGGACCGTCTGGCGAAGATAGCCCTCTCCCTGGCCACATCGTCGCATATGTCCCTCTGCAAAGTCCAAGGTTAAACTTTGACCCAGTGCGGTTCAAACGTGCTCATCTCCTACTCGTGTGAAAACATGCCTGATATGCACTGGTACTTGTTCACATGGGCGACAGCGCTGTTTGTGCTTCGCATGAGCTGTCGAGTGGAACTCCATGTACCCGCCCCGAGTCATCCGAGATCTCCCGCAAGTGAGCTGCAGGGAATAATGTGTATGACTCAAAACAAAAGAAATATTATTTTTGGATTTTCCATTCGCTGAGAAGGAGGTTCAGCGAGGGGCCTCTAAGTGGCCCTCGAGGTGTGCCCGTGTTTTCTGAAGAGAGTGGACGACTGAGGTTGTGTTGTTGATAAAGAAACAGATGATGTTGTGATAATTTTGAGCTACTTAATACGAGGAGCATACGAGATGAACAAAAAATATTATTATCCCTCGCAGGGTAAGAATTTCCCAATTGGTAGGTCCGCATGGTTGAGTAGCAAAGCTAGTAACTGCAGAGGTCTTTACCGGGGTAGTCCTATTTCTGGAAGCCTGTGGAGGCGGCCGTTGTGTGCGTGTTCGTGATGGGCATTGGTGGCGCCTGCTCGACATACACCTATTGTTGGCGGCCCAACGTTTGGGAACATCATGCGGTGTCACCAGTAGGTGCGCCCATTTTTCGCATGAGGCCCGCCGAATATTTTACGGAGATGAGACCAGAAATTGTGAACTGTCGTGCGGTCGAAAAGCTGAAGTATTATTATTGTGGGACTTTATGGGTTGCTAGTTCCCATTTGGAAAAAATAATCTGCAAGGCGATCATTAGAGCCCTAAGCCTTGTGCCGTGTCTCACTTTGAATAAAATGTCTAAAGCATGAAAGTTACAGATGCGGGCTCCGTATAAGATTGGCAATGGCAGAATAACGTCCGCATCTGGTTTCCACTGGTGAATATCAGTCCCGTCGTTGAGCTACATGACATCACCATGTCTTGTGGGATCGCTCAGAAACTTCTTTGTCCATCGCCTGTTGTTGTGCATGGAACTTGCGGTGGGGGTATGACTCGCGAGTGGCAGCTTGAATTTGGATGTGAAATGTGGGCAAGTGCGATCGCCGCGATATTCCCGGTGCCCTCCTGTGATTTCTGAGAGTTGGGTGGGTCTGTCTCTTCCTTTCTCTGACCTGCACACTATCGCACACACTTTTATTGTTTCGTATCTTGGTCGTTGTAAACGTTCTTCTGACATGAGCGAGTGAGCGACGAAGCTATTATTTGCTACAGAGCGACGAGTGCGGGTGTGAATACTACTCATTGGTTGGTAACTACTTTTAAAGCTTACCGTCCTGTGAAGTGTGTCCTAAAGCATCCAGCATGGAAAGTCCTGGTGTCCCCGAACATCGTGGACTTTCTGGGGCTCAGATAGTGTGCTGCTTGAGTAACTCGTGAGCATGGTTGGGACTTTAAATGTATGAGGCCTCTGTATCTCTGCGAAAAGTTTGACACCTCATGATGGCTTGCTTTAGGTGCCGCATTCTCGGTTCTCTAGTTGTGAATTCTGTGAAGTCTCTTGTAGACACAGTATTCCATTCATCCCACAGAAGAATCCCTACCGCTGTATTTGTTTTTGAAATCTCTTCCTTCAGAAGCATATAATCTCCTGTTTTCTTTGAGAGACGCACCTATACTCTGAGAGGTCGAACCATTTACCAGGCAGAACAGGCTTTGAGCGTTCTCCTATCTGTTTTTTAGATTATATCAGCGTTACCACAGAACCAGTCTGGCAGGCATTATCATTTTGATTTTGCGCATTTCCCGATCCAATAGGAGGGTTGGCCGAGTGGTCTAAGGCGGCAGACTTAAGCTCTGCTGGACGTGAGTCCGCGCGAGTTCGAACCTCGCATCCTTCATCAAATTATTTTTTTCCAGTCGGTGTTGAAATAGCGTCATTGATTCATTATACAACATAGGGAGACGCGGCACCAAAGAGGCAGCGGAATGTGTACTTTTCTCGTGGGGCCGCTAGCCAGTCAGTTTTGGGAGTCCCGTAGTCATCGGGGAGATGCAGCAGTGCATTTTGGTTCGAGCTGTCATCCAGTCTACTAGGAACACCCGTTTCTACGTGTTTTCAATCGTAGAACCTCCAAAAAGATGACCTACAGCACCTGCCAGGTACCAATTCCCCTAGTAGCGATGTAGACTGCTAGGCGGGAACTGCATCTCAGAAAGTGAAGATTGTGAGTTGGGTCATCTACACGATTACGTAATCGAACATTTTTCACAAATTTTCGTAGAGAGTAGTTGACTCTTTTGAGAAGATGGGATAAATTTTTTTTTCTTTCATGGGGTATAGATATTCTCTCTTTTCCTGGTGCTCGTCCATTCTTTTTCTCTGAATACAGAAAGGGAAACCGGATTGCTCAGTATACGCAGTTGCTTTGTGTAATATTGCTTCTTCTTTTGATCTCTATTGGGAAGCTGTCTCACTGGTGGGTTAAGGCAATCTATAGCAATACGACATTCGGCTTGCAATCCAACGAGATAATCAGGAAGAAATAGAGAAGCAATGGTAGCTGGTTCAATAGCAATCAGATTGGCCAGGCCTGGTGTGGCTCAGTTGGCCTTCAGAGCGCTGACCGCTAGTGGGGCCTTTTCTGCGCGTAGGACATTCAGCATTGGCCGCCGTTACAATTCCTCAAAAGTGGACAAAGCTGCTTCCTATGCTGGTTCAGGTATCCTCTCCGGGTTTACCGATGAAAACGCCCATCACTTAGTTGATGTTTCGAAGGTGCTTGTAATCGGCTCAGGGGGTCTGTCTATCGGCCAGGCTGGAGAATTTGACTACTCTGGATCTCAAGCTATCAAGGCTCTCAAAGAGGCTAATAAGCAGTCTATTCTGATCAATCCAAACATCGCCACGAACCAGACGTCTCATGCTCTGGCCGATGAGATTTACTTCTTGCCTGTCACCGCTGAGTACATCATCTACATAATCGAGAGAGAGAGGCCTGACGGAATTCTCCTGACGTTTGGTGGACAGACAGGGCTGAACGTTGGTGTCCAACTCGATAAGATGGGGGTGTTCGAGAGATACGGTGTCAAGGTTTTGGGTACTCCTATCAAGACCCTCGAAACGTCTGAGGACCGTGATTTGTTCGCACAGGCTCTGAAGCAAATTGACATCCCCATAGCTGAGTCATTAGCTGTGGACACGGTTGACGATGCTCTCAAGGCGGCGGAAACCGTGGGGTACCCCATTATTGTCCGTTCGGCTTATGCCCTGGGTGGGCTGGGATCTGGTTTTGCCTCCAACGACACTGAACTGAGAAACCTGGCTTCACAGTCTCTGTCTCTCGCACCGCAGATCTTGGTCGAGAAATCGCTTAAAGGGTGGAAGGAAGTTGAGTACGAGGTTGTGCGTGACCGTGTTGGTAACTGCATAACTGTGTGTAATATGGAGAACTTTGACCCTCTGGGTATCCACACCGGTGATTCCATTGTTGTGGCTCCATCTCAGACACTCAGTGACGAGGAGTACCACATGCTTAGATCTGCTGCTATCAAAATCATCCGCCACCTGGGCGTGGTGGGAGAGTGTAACGTTCAGTACGCTCTGCAGCCAGATGGCCTGGACTACAGAGTCATCGAGGTGAACGCGCGTCTGTCACGTTCCAGTGCCCTTGCCTCTAAGGCAACAGGTTACCCCCTGGCTTACACTGCTGCTAAAATTGCGCTGGGCCACACTCTGCCTGAGCTGCCAAACCCGGTCACGAAAACAACATCTGCCAATTTCGAGCCATCTTTGGATTACATGGTCACCAAGATCCCGAGATGGGACCTGTCTAAGTTCCAGCACGTGAAGAGAGACATTGGGTCGTCAATGAAATCTGTGGGTGAGGTTATGGCGATTGGTAGAAACTTTGAGGAATCTTTCCAGAAGGCCATCAGACAGGTTGACCCAAGCTACATAGGCTTCCAAGGAGGGGAGTTCGAGGATCTGGACTACGAGCTTGCAAACCCGACCGACCGTAGGTGGTTGGCTGTGGGACAGGCTCTGCTGCACGAGAACTATACCGTTGAGAGAGTACACGAGCTGTCCAAGATCGACAACTGGTTCCTGTACAAGCTGATGAACATCGTTGAGATGCAGAAGGAGATTGAGGAAGTTGGGTCGCTTTATGGACTCACCCACGACATCATTAGCAGAGCTAAGAAGCTGGGCTTTTCTGATAAGCAGATTGCGCTTGCTGTAGGTTCTCAGGAGCTCGAAGTGAGGGCAAGAAGAAAGTCGTTTGGAATCATCCCATTCGTCAAGAAGATCGATACCCTTGCTGCTGAGTTTCCTGCTGATACGAACTATCTGTACACAACGTACAATGCTGTTGACAGTGACGTTAAGTTTGACGAATACGGAACCATGGTGCTGGGATCGGGTGTTTACAGAATTGGATCTTCTGTCGAGTTCGACTGGTGCGCTGTTTCGACTGCGAGAGCACTGAGAGCAAATGGCAAGAAGACCATTATGATAAACTACAACCCAGAGACTGTTTCCACCGACTTTGATGAAGTTGATCGCCTGTACTTTGAAGAGCTGTCCTTTGAGAGAGTTCTGGATATCTACGAGCTGGAAAACGCCAAATCTGTTGTTGTGTCCGTCGGTGGCCAGTTACCACAGAACATTGCCCTAGCTCTGCAAGCTAATGGCGCTCATGTTTTGGGTACAGATCCTAAGGACATTGATAAGGCCGAGGACAGACACAAGTTCTCTTCGATTCTCGACTCCATTGGAGTTGACCAGCCTGCGTGGAGAGAGCTGACGTCCGTGTCCGAGGCCAGAACTTTCGCCGAGTCGGTGGGATTCCCCGTTCTTGTGCGCCCATCGTACGTGCTGTCTGGTGCTGCGATGTCCGTGATCTATGACGAGTCTGAGCTGGCTGACAAACTTGGTCACGCTGCTAAAGTTTCCTCAGAGCACCCAGTCGTTATTTCCAAATTTATTGAGGGTGCGAAGGAAATTGACATTGATGGTGTTGCTGCTCAGGGCAAAGTGTTGGTGCATGCTGTGTCTGAGCATGTCGAGAATGCTGGTGTTCACTCGGGGGACGCTACCCTCGTCCTGCCCCCTCAGAATCTGTCACCAGAGATCATGTCTAGACTCAAGACCATTGCCGACAAAGTCGCTTCTGCATGGAGCATCACTGGCCCCTTCAACATGCAGATCATCATGGCTGAAAACCCAGAGAACCCGGGCGTTCCAGACCTGAAAGTCATCGAGTGTAACATTAGAGCATCGAGGTCGTTCCCCTTTGTCTCTAAAGTTCTGGGAGTCAACTTCATCGATGTTGCGGTCAAGGCCCTGCTCGACGGGAGCGATGTTCCTGCGCCAGTTAACCTCATGGACAAGAGCTATGACTACGTCGCCACGAAAGTTCCGCAGTTCTCTTTCACAAGACTGGCTGGTGCGGATCCTTTCCTAGGCGTTGAGATGGCCTCCACTGGGGAAGTTGCGTGTTTTGGAAAAGACCTGACTGAGTCCTACTGGACATCTATACAGGCGACAATGAACTTCCATCTCCCCAAGCCCCCCTCAGGTATTCTGTTTGGCGGAGACCTGACGAACGAGATGCTTGCAGATGTTGCCAAGACGATTTCCACGCTGGGCTACAAATTCTATACTGCCTCCCCAGAGGTGGCTTCCTATTTGAAAGAGCGTCTCACTGGAGACATTTCTGTTGATATTATCGAGTTCCCCGTGGATGACAAACGCCAGCTGAGAGAGGTTTTCCAGAAGTACGATATCAAGTGTGTCTTTAACCTCGCAAAGGAGCGCGCCAAGTCGCTTCTCGATGAGGACTACGTAATGAGACGTAACGCCATTGATTTTGGCATTCCGCTCTTCAACGAGCCACAGACATCACTGCTGTTTGCTTCTGCTCTGAAAGAACACCTGCACACGAAGCTGAACAAGGGAGAGGAGGTGATTGTTCCAGAGGAGGTGAAGAGGTGGAGCGAGTTCCTTGGTGGTAAGCCCGTGTAAGTGTTAGTCTTATGCCCAGTTTCGATACATAATGTTATATACGTGTATCAATACGTGAGATTCTCGTTGTAACGTTGCCCCAACAAAGCAGACAGCGCTCCTTATAAAAACTGCGCTGTTGTTTTCCCCCTTCTACTACGGGCGCACGGAGTGATGCTCCACGCCAGGTATTGGAGAAGGCGCAGCGGATTTCCTTTATTATTACTCGGTCGGCGAGAAAATAGCGGCTGATAGGAAGATGGGGTGAGCTACAGCCCGCTCTTAAGATGCAACAGCGGTTGAAGAGTTGTGAGTTCTCCCCGCTATATGTAACTTATGCGTCCTTTCAAGGAATCTGACCCAGTACTATCTCTTGTAAATAGCGGCTGCTAGTTTTCCCCAGCTGAGTGTCTGGGAGACAGCTACTGCGCGTTCCGTGTTCTGTGGGTTTCCTCTGGTGTGTTGTGCAGAGGAACCTCCTCGCATCCGGGTCACTCGATAAACTTGCCTCTTTGGCTCAAAAGGCTGGCAGACACTTCACGACCACCTCGTTATATTAATACACTCAGTGAATAACACATTTAGCTGCTACCCTGGCTCTGTGCTGTTAATTGATTGCTCTCTCAGAGGCTGGAGCTCTAGCTATCCCGGCCCGCTTACCGATATAGTTGAATCGTGACAACAACAGCCTTCTTCGGGGACGGGAAGTCACATCAATAATTGCGCAGGATCGTAACATTTATTCGGCGACCTGGAAGAGAAACAAGCAGAATAGCATCAGAATGGGTGCGTGCTCATCTAAAGAGGAGAACGCCGGCGGGACAACCACGTACCAGAGATCAGCCGCTAATGGGCCTGGCGCCGCAGAGGTCAAGCGCAGCGGGTCGAAGCGTAACTCCAAAACGCACACAGACACACAGCGGCAGCAGAATGGCGGGCAGAGACACCTATCCGAGAGCTCGCAGCAGCACTCCGGCTCGCTGACGGAAAAGACAGCGAACGGCACCCACGGGAGTATTTCAAACGGGTCTACAGATGGAATGTCCACTTTAGGAACAGGGGGAAAGCAGAAGGCGAGCAAGGAAACGAAAGTGCTGCTGCTGGGGTCAGGCGAGAGCGGCAAGTCGACCATTTTGAAACAGATAAAAATCATCCACCAAAATGGATTCACCAAGGAAGAGCTATTTAAGTACAAGAGGTTTGTGTACCAGAATATCCTCGACTGCGCAACGTCACTGATAAAAGCGGCCAGAGAGTTTGAGCTGTCTGAAGAGCTGAAGGAAACCACAAGCTTGAGCGAGGAGGAGCTACAGGAGATCATCAACTATGAAGTGCCTGTGAGCCAGAGCGAGCCATTTGACAACGTGATGGGCAAGAACATAACCAAGCTTATGCATAACAGCGTGGTGGATAAGCTGTTTTCGGAGTATAAGAATCGGTTTTACATCCTGGATTCTGCAAAGTATTTCCGCGACAACCTCGAGAGGATTCTGGCTCCCGACTACTTCCCCAACGTGACCGATGTACTGAGACTCAGACAGCAGACGTCGGGAATAATAGACGTGCGTTTTGAGCTGGACGGCAAGAACATTCATCTCTTTGATGTTGGTGGACAGAGGTCCGAGCGCAAGAAGTGGATCCACTGTTTTGACAACGTCACGCTGATAATCTTCTGCGTATCGCTATCAGAGTACGACCAGGTGCTATCTGAAGACGAGAAGCAGAACCGGCTCGAGGAGTCTCTGGTACTTTTCGACTCTGTTGTTAACTCGAGATGGTTCACCAGGTCTTCGGTACTCCTGTGTCTGAATAAGATCGACGTTCTTATTGACAAATTGCCTACTTCTCCGTTGGAGAAGTACTTCCCGGATTACACCGGTGGTAGCGAGGTCAGCAAAGCTGTAAAATATATCCTGTACAGGTTCAGGAGGCTGAACAGAGCCAACTTACAGCTGACTGCATGTTTAACACAGGCTACAGATACCCCTAATATCAAGGAAACTTTCATAAGGGAAGTTAAAGCTACACTGTTGGATACCTCGGCTACCGATTTAGGTTTAAGGTGAACTTCTTGGTGCTTGCGCAGTTGTATTGTCCTCTTGCGTGTGATTTTACGCTGTAGCGTTTCAAATTTGTGATTCATTCATTACAGATAGTGCTCATTGCCCGCTGTACCTATTTATCTACACCGAAGCATATGTTTCACCGCGGAGGTCGCGCCCCTTTTGTTGTTTTTCTAACTATATCATCTCCAGGGAGAGCGAAATGCAAGATATCACATAATAGTCAATTTGTAAGCCAAACCACTCACTTGCCTTCTTGGTGGTACAATTCTCGCGGAGAAGGTCTTTCCTGTGTACTGTGTACCCCCCAATTACCTAAAGCCCTCATTAGAAGAAATGCCGCTGGTGGCCGTCCAGCGACGGTATACAGCGACAGCAGTCGGATCCCAGTTGTTTCTTGAGACGAGCAGAAAACGGGCGCTAGCGGTGCCGCTTGCGAGGCCTGTAGCGGATAGGCTCGCGGAGCAGAAACTCGCACATCCTGTCGAGCAGACGCGACGAGAGCGCGGTCTACCGAGTCGACAGAGGATGCTTTTCATCCCCACCTCTCTCCTCGGACCTCCTCTCCGGAAGCGCACCCGTAGCGTAGACTTCTCACTGCCCGTTCCGCGGCTCACTGGCGCCGCTGTACCCGTAGCGGAACCCATCACTGTTAGCCCCAAACACTACCCCGGAAAGGGCCCTTGAGCGGGAAATCGCGGACTTGTAGCAATTCCCACAAATCACACCGAGAAGACCTCAGCTAGCGCTTCACCACTGTTTGCGGTAAATGGATATCCTCACACTGCCGGTTGGCTGGAGAATTCTACTGGCGTGTTTTCTCATTTTCTTTGTTGTGCCGTACTCGCTTGTTTTTCTTATCAACCGGGTGTCAAGCAGACTCAAGATAGGGTCCTTGGGATTTTTGTGCCTAAAAGACCTTCAGATAACCACGGGAGTCACCAAGGGGAAAGATGGATACATTTATAGGACAGTGCACATAGGTAGTGCTGGTCTGAGGTGGGTCAGCAACCCTTACTCGAGCTTCGGCCAGAAGAACTACCTGCAAGTGTTTGGAGAAAATATTCACATCCAGACACACAGAGCGGAGGGCGCCGCGCTGCGGGAGAGAAAAAGTACCAAGGCGCCGAGTAACAGGACCCCGGAGCAGCAGCTGAAAAGGGTGCACGGGCTGCTCAAGAGGTTCAGCTTTGTGCTGTTGCCGTTCACCATATTTATGAAGAATATCAACTTTGTACAGAATGGCATCTCCATCAGTGTGGACTTACTGCAGATACACGGAATGCTGACGGGGGACGCTTCCTACGAGGAGAAGGGACATAGGGACCACGCGAACATGTCAGTGATGGTCAAGGGCGTTCGGCTCACAGAGAGCGAGAAGCTTGCGGAGGCGCGCTCGAGCGACCCACTTTTAGGAGAGCTGAATCTGCTGCTGAAGACCACGATTTCCACATTGAATAGCGACGACACATATATAAGTATAACGGATATCTCTACTGAGCTCGCGTGCACTGGTGTCCACGTCAACCTCAACAAATGCGGCCCGCTGGTGAAGCGTTTCGGATCAAGCGATGCGAAGCCCGCAACGGCTGTCGAGCCACAGCAAGAAGAGAAGAAGGGAGTAACGGTAGAGCAGCTACAGAAGCTCGAGGGGCTCGTCTTGCGGTATAAAGTTCACTACCTGAAGCTGGAGGATATTAGCGTGAGCTTCGGTATTCTGAAGTGCTCTGCGAAACACCTCAATGTGCTCCTTGGAAGAGCCAGCTTCGTTACGGACTTCGTGCAGTACAACACATTCACATCGACTATAACCCCGGAGCATGACAGAACAGATAACAGAGACGTGTATGAGCTGCTGGTCTCGTGTGTTGCCTTCAAAATAGGCGTTGATCCGAGCGCGGCCAATCTCGTTCAACGCCCGGCAGGCGTCCAGGAGGGAATGCTGTTTGTCCCTCTTGCGAACCTGTCGAGCTCTGTTAACTTGAAGAAGCTGCTTTATTTCTTAACCTCGAACGACCCCAGCGCCGAGGCTAGCGACGACATGTTCCTGAATAGTGTGTCGTCCCTCGCTAATCCGTCCGTGAAATTCGCTGCCCTGCATGTACTGAACGTGCTGAGAGAGTACAGGCGTAATGTCGCGAATGCTCAGCTGCCCGAGGAGACCGAGGAGGTGGCGAAATCCCCGAAGAAGCACCGCGACCACCCGCTGTCCAAGATCTTCCGTGTGCTAGCGAAGAGCAGAATCAAGTTTTACCTGATAGATTTTTCGCTGGCGATTGAGCTCTTGCATAATTTTGGCTTCAGCCTGTTTTTGACAGAGCTAGTGATTGAGGCGACTGGGGAGCGCATTGAAGAGTCTGTAGTATGCGGGGGACTCATACCCGAGAACAGAGAACTGGACAAACCACAGGTGCTTCTTGGGCTGATGAAGTTGCGCAAAATTTCGTGCCACATGCAGGAACTCACGTCTGGATCGCGTGTGGATATCTTGACGCTGGACAAAATGAACTTTGAATTTTCGTCTATGCTCGTGCCAGACAAAGAGCGCACGGGGAGAGAGGCGCTGGAGATTACCACCTCCAGGTTATCGCTCAACAGGATCAGCGTGGAGTTTGATAGTATAGTTGTCGTTCAGAGGCTGTACGAGTTCCTGACGATCCTGGCGGAATGTGCGTACTGTACCAAGAAGCCTGTATTGAACAGAAACGCGGCAAAAGAACTTCCCCAAACGGACTCCTTTTTTCTAGATTCCATGCCCCGTGCCTTCCAGAGATTCCAGTTCTCCATCAGCTCTTTCAACGCGTCTATTTTCTTCAAGAACGCACTCCCGGAATTCAAGACGCCTGAGGGTGTGAACATATCTGAAATCGGACGTGGTTTTAGGTTGACGATGAAGAAGCTGAACCTCAAATTCAGGAACACAGAGAAGAGAAATCTCAAGTTTGGATTATTATCTCTGGAGCTCCACGTAATCAGGGACATTGATCTGGCGATAGCGTCTAGAGAACACCATATGGAGCAGATGAGAGAGGGCAGACGCGCGAAAATGGGAGAATCCAAAACGCGCCCACCACCCAGTGAGGCCGAGTACCCCTCTGGTGGTTCTAGTTTACTAAATGCTGGTGTGGAGAGATTTGCCCTTGTGTCCAGACCCACAGCTGAGATTGACGATGTAGAGAAAGTCCTACGGACGTCTCTGCCGCTAGTTGATGGATTTGTCAATCTCGAGATAGTGTGGATCTTGGTGTCTACTTTCTCGCTGCTGACTGGTATGTTGCCAACTTGTCGCAAGTCGATGGAGTCCTTTGAAATTTCTGAGAGAGTGCCGCCACTGCCCGCGTTGCCTGCGAAGAAACGGGCGAAGATTGCAAACTCCATTCATCTTCACTCCTTCAGCTTCGTGATGTACCTTCCCAAGAGCGATAAGGCACTGATAACCCTTGACGACTTGCGCATCAAACCAGATAACTCAGGCGCTCTCTCAGTGAGAGTGAGAGCCGGACGAGTGTATGTTCCCCATCCATTCGCGAAGACCTGGACGCGTATGGTGGTACTGAATTATGTACAAGTGCACATGAAGCCAAAGAGAATACTGGCCCCCGGAGAAAAGCAGATATCCATAGAGAGCACCGCACTGAGTCTTGTTGTTCCGTATGAGTTTATGTTCTACCGTGTGCTGGATAATCTCGTTACCTTTTTGAAGTCGACCAAACAGATCATCTATAATTTCAAACACTTGGACCTTTTGAGGGCCACCAGTGAGGAATTGCATAAGATTGACAAGATTCTACCTCACGCGCTAGAACCTCTTGCTCTTCCGGAGATTGGAGTCAAGAGCAACTTCTTTGTGTTCTGTATAGAGGACGATCCGTTCGAAGCCCAGCTGGGCATAATTTATAGGATGGGGCTTGTGGAGTCCAGAGAACGGCTAGTGAAGAACCACAAGTTTGCGCATAAGAAGAAAAAGATGATTTCTGCCTTGGGAGAAAGGTTTCCCCAAGTGTCCCTGGAGCGGATTGCCAAAGATCTAGATGAGATATCTCTGATTCCGGAGTCGCACAAGAGACCTGATCGGAGCGTGTCGCTGTCGCCACTACCGAGTGACTTCAACCCTCAGATGAAAAAACAAGCCCCCAAAAGGGGCGCAACTACTGGGTTCAGCAGGCTGCATCCAACTCATAGAAAGACAGAAAGCGCGACTGAAATCAATATAAACGAGGTGGAGGATCATAGCTACGAAGAGGAAGTCCGGAAGGCTAAGTTGAAGCTCGTGATAGCTGAGAAGAAGCTTATGGCTAATTTCAGTAAGTCATGGATTGAAAGATACAATAACGCTGCAGAGACCCGTGTCAAAGTTGTTGCAGCTAGACATGAAATGATATACGGCGCGCCGATACCTGTGAGGTCGGAGATTCTGGAGAGGTATCCCATTATGGCGGTTCAACAGAGCCCACCGATGCTTGGGGTGGTCATCATGGATTTGGATTTACACCTGAGCAAACCGAAAAGTTTCGAGCTTCCTGATTACCACAGCTTCCTCCATAGGACTGGCAAAGGAGTGCCAAGGGATATGCTGTTTTCTATCTTGGTGCCCGTGGGCATACATCTGAACTGCAACGATCTGTCGATTCGACTGAGGGACTATCCGTTGCCATTGCTCAATTTTACAGGACCGCGTAACAGCGCTGTCCCGCAGATTTCAATCCACGGAGATTTTGTTATTGCGGAGCAGATGAACGTGATCGAGGAGTTCAGGTGGATTTACGTACCACTGGTGTCCCAGTATTCACTGGAGGAAGGCGAGGACTCAATTTACTCGCTGAATGTGCCAAGGACTCTGACTCCTGTTAAGCTCTATCAGGACCTGAAGTTCGAGATCAATTCTCAGGATCCTTGTACTGTGAGTTGGAGTAAATCTATACAGCCGACTTTGTCATTCGCTATGGCCTCCTTTGACTGGTTGTCCAAACCACCTCTCGATCAATCCCCTAAGGTTGGCTTTTGGGATAAGTTCAGGTTGAATTTCCACGGGTTCTTAGACTTTGATTTCAAGAGCGATCTGAACCTCGTCATTAAAGGCTCCCGCTCTCCTTATGACATTATTGAACAGGGTTCCGGCTTTGTGTTCAACTGGAGCGACAAAGTCAATCTCAAGATCAACCACTCCCAAAAGCCGGATGAGCTCTTGGTTGTCACAAGTAAGAAATTCACTATCGGAATTCCAAATTTCTCAACACTCCAGCTTGACTATTGGCAGTCCACCAAGTCCTCTCGCGCAATTGAATTTACGTACCACAAGAAGGTGATGAAACTCAATAGCGATAACATAGTTTGGAAATGGGGACTTTTCTTTGAGCAAGATATAGATTCCGAAAGGTTACATAGTCCTGGGAAGATGGAGCGAACAAGTGTTTTCAGACCCCACTATGACGTGCACTTAAAGAACCCGATATATTTCGAGAATGACGAGGAGAGAGAGACCTGGGATTCATACAGAGGGTTCAGAAGCAAGTATATGCACATGTCTATCTCTGTCGAATCGTCGGACAGCTCGTACAATTCGCTGCATATGACCCCAACCACAGCACAGCACTTCTTCCATTGGTGGGGATTATTTGGAAACAGTGTTTCTCTGCCGATCAGACAGGGTGAGCTATTCGTTAACAGATTGCTAGATGGACGGCCATCGGTCAAATTTGGCGGATCTCTTTTCACTATCAAATACCAAATGATTATCAAGCCTTTGTTCATCACCCATTTAGTGAGACATGCAAAGTCTGAGGAGATGAAGAAGCACAACAAGGTCGCATTCACGGGAATGAAAGCTAAAGTGAAGGGATTTGTGATGGATTTGCATCAACGGAGACAGCCCACAACTTCTGAGGTTCCTAAGCTAAACCTCTGTAAGAGGGAATGGAAGCTACACATGAACCAAGGGGAAGTTGACTTGGAAGAAGCACAGCTCAAGATGATGTCAGCAGTGTTCAACGAGGACGCCGTGGAGAGTCTATTGGCGAAGTCTATGGGAGTGGAGAGCTCGGATGCTTCTTCATCCAGTTTACCAACTCCAGATAGCTCCACTTTTGAAGGGACTGGAAGCTCTTTTTACAACTCGAAGAACTGGTTGGACTTCGATGACTTTGTCGAAATCGAGGAACCGGATTTGAAATCGAGAAATCCTACTATTCGCTTATTGAATATGGCGTCGACTCCGAGATTTTCTTATTTCAGGCAGACGAAGCTGGATTCTGAGCTGGAGCTCGAATTTCCTTTTGGCGAAGAGAACTCCCACGCGTGTTTGATTGGGAAGAACCACCCTGAGAAGACTCAGGTGAGATTGGCCGTTGCAAGAGCTCGTGACATCGAAGAACAGATTTTTACCAATCAGACAACAATCGACTCTCTAAACGATAACGAGGTTGTTTCGACAAATCACTTGACAATTCAGAAGATCAAGCGCCTGGAAAAAGAAAATAAGAGCCTGAAACACAGGCTCCACATTGTTCATTGTCTCATCGATGACCTGAGGTCCACCGGAGATTTACCAGCTGCATCTGAGTATCAGTTTGATGAAGAGATTTCCGAAGCCGAATCGCTCGCAACCGGGAAATCCTCTGAAGATGGTCCCGGTCTCAGTGAACTGGAGCGGATTCACTCAATATCCACCAAATCGTCATTCAGGGATATGGTTGATACCTCATCTCCCCATGCTGCGTCTACGTTTGGCAATAGATTCATTGTTCACAACCTGCGGTTGAGATGGACTGACGAGATTAGAGACATGCTACTCAGATATATCTACCGGATAGGTGATACTAAGAGTCTTGTGTTTTACATGGGCAGAAAAGCCGTGAGGTTTGCGCAGGATGTCATCAACGACAAGAAGCTTTCGCGTAACACTAGCAAGACCACGAAAGCGGATGACACAAACATGGATGCGAGTTTTGAGTCCTGTCTGGATGAGGTTGAATTCTTCGATGACTTCATCAGAAGAGTCGATGCGAACACGGCCAAAACCAGTGACCACTATCTGCTGAAGCTCATCACGCCGCAGGTGCAACTTCTGAGCGATGCGGATCCGGACAACTGTGTCCTCATGACAGCGAAATCTGTCAGTGTCAAAGTTATCAACGTGTGCTCTCTTGATGCGGCGGGTACTTCAGATGATGACTTGGTCGCTAGCAGGATCGAGACGAGAATCGGGTCTCTCCTGAACGAGACGCTCATCTATGTCTTGAACAAACCGAGAATGATAAGTGACGACTATGGCTATTTCTTCTTTGATGCAGGAGAGAGCTGGCCGCCATATCTGGCGCTTGAAATGTCGTATGACGGTTCACCGCTGGAAGATGCGTTGGTCGTTGACAGGAGCTCGATTGCTATTGTTGGAACGAACCCCAATAGCCTTTACTTTGTTGACAAGTCGCAGGGGTGCACAATGACGACGTTTGATTTGAGAAGAAAAGTGAAAGTGTTCCTCCCCAAGATTGTTCTGAGCTGCACCTCTGATCAGTACTATGCGATGTACAGTATCGTTACGCAGCTGATAATGCACAGCGACCCGAAGAGGAAAAAGATCTCGGACCGGCTACAGAGCTTGGCGTCTTTCTCGGAGGCTGATGATCTAGAGGGCTTAGACACAAGAATCCAGGATTTGCAGATGCAGATCCGCTTGATGAGGAAAGCGAAGAGCCTGCTAAAACTCATGTCAGATAATCTGACTGAGGAGGAGAAGGCAAACACCATCCTGCTCGACTTTGAGCTGAAGCGGATGAACATCGAACTGTATATTTGCATGAAGATCATTCAGAGCGCAGGAAGGCTCATGAACTCCAATGCCAGTGATTCGAGGCAGTGGACTATCGCTGCGGACCAGATTATTATGCATTTGCTCGACAGTGACAGAAAGCCGTTTGTTGATGTGGGTATTGCCAACTCTTACTTCATCAGATCTCAGTCACCGGTTGGATCTAATTCAAATAAGGTTTGCCTCCATCTGATGCAGGCGTTTGACCTGCATAATGGAAGCAGATACGCAGACGTTCTATCGCCATACACCGTCCGTAAGGAAAATGGGACTAAGATCGACGAGTATGACAGCAGTCGCAAGATGATTGAAGTCAAGTGGAATCTCCTCGAGCCTGTCGGGGGTATCAGCGTGATGGACAACTTGGATATAATCATCAATCCGCTAAAGATTCAGGTGGATCACCTAGCTGCGAAGAAGATATTCCACTTTGTTTACCCAGGGGATGACGATACGAAGACGGCAGAAAAGGGCGGCGTGGACGAAGATATCGCGGCTCTGCTCGATGACAACAGCAGTACTCGCAGTCTCAAGTCCGGCAGTGCTGCTGACAACTTTGAGTCGGACAGCGATAGCTCCGCCAGCATTTTCAGCGGAAATGGCACTAATGGCAGCAGCGCCAGGAGCGGCAAAAATGCAGCTTCGAAGAAGGTGAAGCGGTCGATTGGTGGGCTTTTTGGGAAAAACAGCGAACAGCGCAGTAGTCAAAGCGAGACACCAGGGAGCAGTGGAAAGAGCAGCCGGTCGATGTTACGCTCTAGCAGCGAGACCAGCAGCATTACAAGCGCGTTGCAAAAGTCGGCCGACGACATTAGCGACAAGGTCAAGACGACCTTCAGCGAGAAAAGCATGAAGAAGGCTCTTGGGCACGATGCGAAAGTGGGTGTTGCTGGGCTGACGCAGATGATGATGAGAGCGTCGCAGTACACAAGCATTCACAGGATCACCATACCCAGCACTGTCCTGTGCATCAGCTTCAAGGGCACAGGAGGGATGAGTCTTATTGATGTCGAGAATCTGATCATCAGAGTGCCGACACTCACATACACAAACAAGACCTGGAGCAACAAGGAGCTTGCTCTCCACATTCGGAAGGATGTGCTGAAAGTGGTTCTGCACCACACGGGGAAGATCCTCGGCAATAAGCTCTCTCAT
Organism: Kuraishia floccosa; assembly: GCA_030567535.1. NCBI lineage: Eukaryota > Fungi > Ascomycota > Pichiomycetes > Pichiales > Pichiaceae > Kuraishia > Kuraishia floccosa. The sequence goes on from JAJLSK010000020.1 coordinate 19,592, forward strand.
CACAAAAAGTCCAGAGCTTCCGGGGACCTGAACCAGATTGTCGCGTACGACAAGCTCGTGAGCGTGAAAGACCTCAAGACTCCGAATGCCCTCATGTCTAACACGGAGCGGAACGCTTCAAACAGGGTAGTGAAGCACGGGCACTCCCACGTCCACGTGCACACGCACACGCGGAGCGCTTCCAAGGGAGAAAGCGAGAGGGAGACGACAGTCCGGGATCCTCAGTTGGTGGTTAGCGAGGAGGATATCTTCCCAGCTGCTGTCAGTCTGGAAGAGTCCCCAGAAGAGACGGACTCGACGCCAGCCACGCAGCCGCTCCAGGAAAACATCGGTATGCTCGGAGCTACACCAGCTGAGCGAGAGACGCGGGTGGCGATATGATGGCGCTTTATGGTAATGACAGTTACAGGCTCACTTTTATAAGTTTAATGATATATTTATTTGACATGACACGCGCGAGAGAGAAAAAGAAAGATAGAGCGGCTGGTCCCTCGTGGCCCAAACCTTCACGAGAGTTATGAGCACCGGCCACTTCCTGAGTATTGGTTATAACACTATCTTCTTAAGCCAGCTCTCAATTTAGTGATCGCCAGAGCTGTGTCCGCGCGTTTGAGAGCACTGTCTGACTGTAAGGGCAGAGGTTGCCGAGTGTTCTGAAGTGCGCAATTCCGTGTTAAAGTAGCAGGCGAGGTCTTTAGTGCTGTTGGTTGTGGTTGTTGTTATTTTGCCGCACGCTTTACCGCAAACACTGCCAGCAAGAGCAGACACCGTCACGGGACGCTGCACAGAGGGTAGCTGTGTCGAATGTTCAGCAATTTGATATCTAAGGCGCAGCAGCTGTCAATTTTTGACAAGCCTGACCAGCCGAGGAAGCTTTCGAGAGATGAGCTGTTCAGAAAGGAGTTCAAGCTTCCAGATGAGGAAACCATAGTTGACGAGTCGGCCGCGGAGGTCTCCATTGAAAGCGTATTCACCAGGGACGCTTCAAAGCCGCACGAGCGCGAGCGCCCCGTGCAGGTTTTCTCTGGAAAGGTGTACCTGACCCAGAGGTTTCTGGTGTTCCGCGACGGGTACGATAACAAGTCGTGCGTTATATTGGTGAGCCTGTCCACTGTCAAACAGCTCAAGAGGATCCCGTCCAGTAACTTCCTGTTTGTGCTGTCCATGCTGACGTCTAACGAGCTGCGGCTGACCATACAGTTCATAGGCATACGGTCGCGCTCTGAGAAGTTCTCGCACAGCCTGAAGAAGTGCCTTACGGATAACCTGAAGAATGTGGTGAAGCTCGCGCCTTTTGCAGAGACGCTCTACTCTGAGTTTTTGCTTTACAAAAATGGGTACTCGCACATGCAGATACTGGAGCAGCCTCCGGGTGGGCTGGGTCTAATGTTCAAGTATCCTGGAGACCCGGTCAAACTGAAAAACAGACAGAAGACGAGGTACTGGTTCAACTACTTCCGAGAAAACGGCAGAAACCTTACCATCACATACGAGAGAGGGTTCTACAAGCTGGTCAATGTTGGTCTGCCAAACAGGCTGAGGGGAGAAATATGGGAGCTGACGTCCGGCTCTATGTACCTGAGATTCAACAACCCGGGCGAGTACCACAGCATTTTGGAGAAACACAGCGGCGAAAAGTCGTTCGCAATAGAGGAGATCGAGAAGGATCTGAACCGGTCGCTACCGGAGTACCCCGCGTACCAGAGCGAGGAGGGGATCGGACGGCTGCGGAGAGTGCTAACTGCGTACTCGTGGAAGAACCCCGACGTCGGGTACTGCCAGGCCATGAACATCGTGGTGGCGGCGCTGCTGATATACATGTCCGAGGAACAGGCGTTCTGGTGCCTGTGGGTGCTCTGCGATAAGCTCGTGCCCGGGTACTACTCGAGAACCATGTACGGTGTTCTGCTGGACCAGAAAGTGTTTGAGTCGCTCGTTGAGAAGACGATGCCGGTCCTGCACGTGCACTTCAAAAAGCACGACATCCAGCTCTCGATAGTGTCACTGCCGTGGTTCTTGTCGCTCTTCCTCAACACAATGCCGCTGGTGTTTGCGTTTCGCATTGTTGACATCTTCTTCACCCAGGGGCCGAGGACGCTTTTCCAGGTTGCGCTTGCGATTCTGAAACTCACCGGCGAGGAGCTGCTGAAGTGTGAGGATGACGGCGAGTGCATTGCGGTGTTCAAGGAGCTATTCACGAGTCTTGACCATGTGCGTCCCGACGCGAACTACAGCCAGCTGACGAACTTCCAGCACCTCCTGGTTGTGTCGTTCAAGGAGTTCTCCGTGATCACAGACGCGATGGTTGAGCAGTACCGCGCGAAGCACAAGAACGAGATCTTCCAAGGGGTGGAGGTGTTTGTGAAGCGCGCGCAAATCCGCAACCTGCCAAAGACCGCGAACCTCACGCAGCTGCACATCTCTAACATCTACGACCGCTTCTACAACGAGCTCGAAACGAACAACGTTGAGGTTGGCACCAGCTCGTCGCTCATGAGCTTCAGTGCGTTCCAGCGGTTCATGGCTGGCATAACTGACTGGGTCGCACCCGACGAGCACGCCGACAGCACGGGCCACGCGTTCCTGCACCGGCTGTACGCGCTGTGGAAGTCGACGCCGTCGGTGGACGCGGGCGACCCTGGCGACGACGGCGGCGACCCGCACGACGGTGATGGGCTCAGTCTCGAGAACGTTGTTGTGGGCATCAACAAGCTCGTCGAGAGCGACCTCATGACGGCGCTGTCGAACTTTTTCGAGATATACGATACCTCGCGCACTGGCCGCATCAGCCGCGAGGGCATTCTCTTAATATCCGAAGACCTGCTGTACCTGACGCAGCCGTGGCGCGACGGGCTGCTGCTTGACGCGATCACGAACAAGTCCATCGAGTCGATGCTGGCGGAGCAGATCGTGAGGCAGCGCAAGCTCAAGCACGACGCCGGCGGCGACTCCTCTGCGGAAGGCGACATTGAGCTCCCCGCGGAGATGGAGATTGACCGCGACTTCCTCGAGCGCGAGCAGACCGAGCGGTACCTGTCGTCGGCGAGCATGTTTCTGCAGCGTGCGTTTGAGTACGCGCAGCCCGAGGAGGATCCCGACGAGCCGCTGATCGACCTTGGCGACGGCGGCGAAGAGACGCGCACCGCCGCGAACGGGAAGCTCGCGGCGAATGCCGCGCTCGACCCGGACCACCCGATGTACATGAGTCTGCCGACGTTCCGGATGGTGATCCTCGCCGACGAGACGTACGAGCTGTTTTTCGCGGAGACGTTCCACAAGTCCGTGCACGTTGAGCGCGAGGTGAACATGAACGGGTCGAACAACATCCGCGACATGTTTAACAGCCTGCTCGCGGACGGACGGCGCGTGGCGAACGAGGTGCGCCGCCGCATGATCACCGACGACAGGCCTGCGGGTGCAGCGGGCGCTGCCGGCGCTGCTGTGGGCGCTGCAGGAGGCGTCAAGCCAGGGAGAAGCAGACACGCGACAACGTCGTCGACAAACGAGGAGGACGACGACTTTGTGAACGAGATGGGCGCCGACGCCGACGCGGCCGCGGACCTGCTCGACAACGCAGAGGCCAACGTGCTGAACGACGTGCCGCGGCTCAGCGTAGGCGGCGCGCACGGCGAGGAGATGGCGGTTCTGCACCGCGAGGACGTCGCTGCTAACGCGAACCACGCGAGCCACGCAAGCCACGCAAGCCACGCAAACCACGCGGTTATAGAGTTTGAGGCATAGCCCAGATATATATGATAAATGATGTGATTAAAATTAATTACTTCTCCCAAATAGCTTTTTCAGTTTCCCAAACTTTTTCTTCTTCTCGCCGGTCTCTATGCGCTGCTGCGGCGGCGTCTGCTCGCTGAAGTAGCGCGGCTGCGCGGCCTGTGTCTCCAGCTGCTGCTTCGGCGCGGCCGCGCTGTGGCTCGCGCTCCGCAGAGTTATGCGGTGCGGCGAGCCCTGTGCCGTCGTCCCGCCCTGTGCCGGGCTGGCGCCGTGACCGCCGTGCGCGATCTGCGCGGTCTGCGCGGTCTGCCCGTGCGGGCGCGGCGGGGTCCGGAAGTTTGCGAGGAACCCGGACTGGCCGCCCGCCTGCTTCGGCGGCGCCGCCAGGCTCGACGACAGCTGCGGCGCCTGGCTGTAGTGCGACAGCTCCTCGTCCGAGTCGTTGAAGCGCGACTTGAACCCGCCGAGCTGCGGCGCGTGCTGCTGCGGCAGCGCCTGCTGCTGTGGCGCGGCCCCCGCCGCGTACACGTCCACGGTGCTCTCTGCGTCCCGCAGCGTCAGCCGCTTGAACGCCTTGCCAGCCGCGGCGCCGTTCGTCTTCTCAAAGCTCGACGACCGCTGCAGTCCGGGCGCCTCCGCCGGCGCCGTGTCGGGCCGCTTCTTGCTGTTCGCTACCTGGTACAGCGCCGCCGCGCGCAGCTGTGCCTCTGACTTTGTGAACGGTCTCTGCTGCTTGATCGGCTCGCTCGCAAACCCGTTCAGGCTTCTCTCCGCGGGCCGCGCCTGCATGGCCGACAGCGGTCTCGCCGGCACTTTCGCCGGCTGCGCGAGCGGCGTGGGCTGCACGCTAGTCGGCCGCGCGCTGTTTCTGGGCGCGCTCTCCGGCTGCGGCCTCAGGTTCCGCCGCACCGAGTTCGAGTGTGCGAGCGTCGCGCCCTGCTGCGGCAGCGACTGCTTCGATGCGAGCGCGTTCAGCCGCGTGTTCTCTGCGGTCGTCAGCGAGATGTACGCCTGCGCCGCCGCCGACTTTGGCCCCGGCGCTGCCTTCGGCTGCTGCTGCTGCGCGGGCGCCTGCTGCGTCAGGTCGTTCATCGACGTGCTCTTCAGCGCCGACTTGCGCCGCGCCAGACTCGTGCCGTTCACCGGCCGTCTCGCTGATCTCAGCGGCACGCCCGGCTCCACAGCTGCCGCTGCCGGTGGCTCCACGGCTATTGCCGGAACTGGCTCCTCGGCAGCCGCCTTCTCGGTGTACGGGTTCACGCCCATCAGCGACGGCATCGTCATCCGCAGCCGTTTTGCCATGCTCATCCGGCCCTCCTTGCCGTCCGCCGCAGCTGGCGGCGCCGCCTCTTCCGCGTTTGTGTCTCCCTGCGCGTCGCCGTGTGTCTCGTCGGTCGATGTGGTGATGTCTGTGTGCGAGCTCACGCCGCCCGAAGGGTCCTCCGAGTTCAGCGTTATGTTCGACGCCGCGCTCGGCGGCGCCAGCGGCGCCAGCGGAGCGGCTGCGCTCACGTACACGCCGCCCTTCTCCGGCGACTGCAGCGCATCCACGCCCGTCTCGTCCAGCGCGCCCGTCGCCACGGACTCCACCGACGCGTGCTCCTCCTCCTCCTCCTCCTCTTCCTCCGCGGGCTCAGCCTGGCTCGACACGTCCGACCCCGGCTGTGTGATTTTCATCGCCTCGTCGTCATCCTCCACGGTGCTCGCCTCCGCCGCCTGCTGCGCTCTCAGCAGATTCTCCTCGGCGCGCAGCCTCTCCGCGCTCTCCGCGCTCTCCTTCGCCGCGAGCGCGCGCGCCGCGCGCTGTGCCTCCTCCTCCGCCTCCTGTGCGAGCCGCTGTCTTTCGCGCGCGATTCTCTCCTGCGCCAGGCGCTCCTCCTCCACTTTCGCCAGGTACTCCTCCTCCAGGAGCGACCGCTCCAGCTCGAGCCGCTCCTTCTCCAGCGTGATCTGGTTCAGCTCGTCCTCCTCCTCGATGATCACCGACCCCGACACCGCCGACGTGTCTGCGTACGGCTGCCTCGTCAGGCTGTGGCGCTTACTGCTGCGCGGCGGTGCCGCAGCCAGCGGTGCCGCACTCAGCGGCGCCGCCGGCGCTACGCGCGCGCGCGCCGTGTTGAACGAGCTCGCGCGGTTCGCGTACGGCCTGTGTCCCGCCGACTGCGCCGTCAGCGACGCCGTGCGGCCCGGCTTGCTCTGCGGCGCGGGCACGTCTATAGCCACGAGCCCGTGTGCGGACGGCACGTACCGCTTCACCGTCCGCGGCGCCGCTGCTGCCGGCAGCGCCGGCACCGCGGCCGCGGGAGCTCTGCGCGGCTCGCGCTCAAAGTCCGACGACGCGTCTGTGAACGACACGCGGTGCCTGAGCGAGCCGCCGCGCGGAGCGTGCTCTGCTCCGCTCCTCTGCTCGAGGTAGCTCAGCGTGCGCGCGCTGAGCCCGCCGGGGGTCGCCCTCACCGACGCGCTGCGCTCGCTGCCGCCGCCCCGCACAGACGCGCTCCGCTCGGCGGGCGTGCTCCGCACGCCCTGCACGCTGTTGCTCCTGCGCACCAGACTGTTGCTCCGCTGCGCGTGCACCGGCACCACCATCTCCACCGGGTTCCCGTTCGCCTTCCGCAGCGCGTTCCCGATCGCCGACGCAGCCGCCACCGCGTTGTCCGACGCCTTCGGCAGGTGTCCCGCCTGCGAGCTCACGCCCGTGTACGAGTCGTGCGCCTGTGTCCTGCTCTTCCTCCGTGAAAACATCTCTCTGTCTCGCTGTCTGTCTGTCGGTCTCACCACCGGCGGGCGCTGCACAGGTGCTAAGCTATCAATCTATCCACGTGTCCCGTACACTCTCGTAGCGCACGCTCCGTGTGTCCCGAGTACCCGCTGACGCCTGCCTCTCGCGCCTGCTCTGCTGTTCGACACCTGTTGACAAGACGCTGTGGGCGCCAGCTCAGTGGGGTCGTGTGGCGGCTGGAAAGATACTGACACGGAGAAGAATGGCAGACATAGGTAGGGTGACAATAAGAAACAGGGTAACCCCCCTCTGAAGGCAAAAAGAGGAAAGTGGCCGCCACGTGAGGGAGAGCGGAGGGTAACACAACATAGATCAGAGCGCGCATCACACCACAGCAGGGTAACGGGATAAACCCATTGGGACACGCGCAGGGTAACAGGTGATGTGAATCGCAGGGTAACTAAGCGGCGCATCACTTACATAAGCGATATGCCTGTTTTCGGCTACGGGCTGCTGGTTTCAGGCAGCGCGCGCCCGTTCAGGAGAGGGATTTACAACTTAGTGCGATAGACCTATTGTTGCTAGCGGGAGTCGCCCACAGGACAACGGCGTGGCTCTGCTGCACGGTGAGCGGGTCGCTAATAAGGGGTGGAGATCGTCGGGCGGTGGCGGGACAGCTGGTGTCGCTTCGCACCTATATATGTGTGCGGGCCCGCCCGCCGTCCCGCAGCCGCGGGCCTGTCAGCTGGACAGGTGCATAGAGAGCGTGTGATGGAGAACTACGGGTACTTTGCGGGATACCACGACGAGTGGGAGTCGGCGCTGGCGCTGGCGCAGGAGACGGCGCTGGTGCTGGCGCCAGACACAGCGGCCGCGGCCGCGGCCGTGCGAGCGCCGCCCGCGCTGTCGCCGCTGGTGACGCTGCTGGAGGACGCGAGCGTGTTTGACGGCGGCAGTGGCAGCGACGAGTTCACGCTCTACGGCGGCGTGCTCGCGACGCCGACAGAGCAGGGCGTGCCGTATTTCGCAGACCTGTTTGAGCTGCCTGTCGTGGAGACTGCGCCGGCGCTGATGACGCCGAGCACGACGCCGACGAGCCCCGTGTTTGCGCACAGCGCCGAGCGCAAGCGCGGCCGCGAGAGCGGAGCGCTCTGCGAGGGCGGTGCGCTCTGCGAGGGCGGTGCGCTCTGCGAGGGCGGTGCGTTCTGCGAGAACGTGTGCGAGAAGAAGGCGCGTGGCGAGGGAGAGCAGGTTGTCCGCAAGCCCCTGTGTGGACCCACACAGGGGCCCGCAGACACAGACAGGCGACAGCGGCGCGCTCTGTCGCCTCCACACGAAGCGCCCGAGCGGCGGCGGCCCATCGCGTACACGTCGCAGCCCGGCCCGATCCCGGCAGAGCAGCCACAGCTGCGGATCGACCCCGACACGTGCGAAGAGACGATAGTGTTCCAGTACTCGCGCAAGAAGGTTGTGTGTGTGTACGAGGTGCGGTGTCCGCGCGGGGACATCCTCGACGGCGGCGTGGGCGACCTCGCGCCGCAGTTTCTCGCGGAGAACTGCGTCTACCGGCGCGCGATGGTGCCGGAGAGCGAGTACAAGGGCAACCGCGGCAGCTACGAGCGCGAGTGCAACGCGATCGGGTGGCGGCTGGCGGCGCTGAACCCGCAGCTGCAGCGGCAGCGCGGCGTGATACAGCGCGCGGTGGACTCGTACCGCAACACACGGCCGCAGGTGACGCTGCGGAGCAGACGGGTGCGCAAGCAGAGTAGGAGAAGCAGCAGCAGTGCGATAGCGTAGCAATAGCGTAGCAATAGCGATAGAAATAGAGATAACACCGAACAATAGAAATTCGCGGGATTAGCGACTTTACAGGGAATAACCACCACACATCTTGCAAGGTTTTCGCGCAACAGACATATAAAAGTGCATCTCCGTGAAGTCACGGCGAAGCGTGTGTATTGCTGTATGTAATCTCTCCGTGAAACGGGAGAGGGCTCAGAGAGCCCGTGGTATATATATTAGTCCAGCGCCGTGAAAGCGGGCGCGGCGAGCGAAAACGAAAGCGGGCACACTCCCGGTGTGCCCTTGTGCGAAGAGTGAAGTGTGTGAAGTGAAGTGCGAAGTGAACGGAAGGGAAGTGGACGGAGCTCCGGCGAAGTCACCAAAGATGTATCTGTGAACGGGGCGAGACTAAACGGGGGCAACAACAGGGTAGTAGTTGGAAGCCTCCTCCTCGGCGTGCTGCACATATCTCTTGTTCAGCACCGGGTAGTCCTCCTCTCTCTTGGTGTACGTGGTGGTCGTGTTCGGGTTCACCGGCAGCGACGGGCAGTACCCGCACTGCGCGGGCCACACGTACGGTGGCAGGAAGCCCGGCTGGCCCGGGTTGCAGTTGACGGTGTAGTCCCACGAGCCGTGGTAGTTGTTCGGGTTCAGCGACGCCGGCACGGTCGCCGCGCCCTCGCTGCCCCAGTCGTACTGGATACCCCACCCGGTGAGGATCTCTGCGCCGCAGCTCGTGTACGCGGTGGTGCTGATCTGAAACGTCACGGTGAAGTCGTTCGGGTCGATCGTGCCGGTCACGCCGTCGTTGAGCGAGTACAGAATGTCGTTCGCAGCGCCGTCGAGCTTCAGCTCGCCGAGGTACTCGAGCGGCCATGTGTTGTCCAGCTTGAGGTGCAGCGTCACCTCGTAAGTCGTGTCCGAGACCCACGACACCGCGGTGATGGCGTACTCGAGAACGTCGGGCTGGCCGCTGCCGCTGTTGTCCGGGTTCAGTGTGCACACCGGCGTGATGTACTGCGCACTGCAGTCGATGCCCCTCTTCTCGAGAGGACTGGCCACAGCCAGAGTGGCCACAAGCGCGGTGGTGAGTGCCTTGAGTCCGATCATAGCGAGAAGCGAGTGTATAACGGGTGAGCGAGAGAGAGAGCAGCACAGCAGCAGCGCACACTCTTATAAGCCTCTCTCCCTCCACCTGCAAGCGGGAGAGGAAAAAAACGAGAGCACGGTCCCAATTGCTGTACCGCTCTCCGACAGATGCAGGTGGGTGCGCCTCGACGGCGTGTTGTTTCACAGCCCACACCGCACAGCTGACTGCTGGGCACTGCGACTACGCTGGCCCAACCCACCGAACACCGCTCTCTACACCGCTCGCGAGCGCATGCAGACGCAGAGGTGCGGCTCGTTTCTGCGCGCGGGAAGTTGTTTTGGACGTGTGACACTCGCTTCTGGCTCTATTACGCGCAGGGATTTTGGTCGTGTGTGTGAGACACCAGCCGGATACTTCCGCATTCGGGGGCATTTGAGAGCGCGCACCAGCCGCGGGAATACTGCGCGCGCGGGGCGCAGCAGAAGAGAAGTTTTCCTGTGCGTCGCGCCGCCTTCGTTTCGCGGCCGTTTGCTGTGCGCTCTGTGCGCTGTGCCGCGGGTGTTTTTTACGCGAGACAAGTCATGGTGCAGAGCCGTTGTCGCACAGCGGTAGCGCGGGTCCGTGGGTGGTTGTGGTGTGTGGCCGTGACGTAGCTGCGACGTGGTTGTTGTGTTTTAAGTGCTGTGGTGTACTCGCGAGTATTTGCCGGTGCAGCGCACAATAGAACGAATCTGGGTTTCCACGGCGGATGGGGGGACTAACTCGCGCTAGTGTGTTCTGTGAGACGGGCGGAGTGGGCACACCACGTTGCTAGTCTACTCACTAGGCTGGTTACCGGGACTGTGCAGCAGCCAATAAGCTGTGTACGAGCAGCCACCGGAGCTGGTGGGGTGGTTAAAACGGAGATCGTAGGCGTAGCAGTGCAGTGGCGACAGCCACAGCACTGCTACCGCACTGCTACCGCACTGTTCCCGCACTGTCACCGCACTGACACCGCACCGCTGCCGCCTGCAAATTAGGAAGCCACACAATAGCGATTCACAGCTCCCGCCTGTTCGTTAGTACCCTCTCGCCGTATGCATCTCTCTCGCTCTACACTAGTCGAAATACGTAAACGCACACCTCGAATGGGACACTACGGAGTTTCCGCTTCGGGACACACTCCAACCTGGAGCGAGCCGATTTCTGTCCGCCTGCCCCGTGGCCAGGATCCGCACTCGCGCGTGTGAAACCACCACCTTCTCTGGGTTAAGCTTTCGAAGCCACCTTCTAGACTACCTTCTCTTGCCCTCTTAATCTGGTTGCCGATTGTCATAGTAACACCAGTGAGAACAAAACAGGAAAGAAGGGCGGTGTGTGCGATTACCGACCTCTTATGTAATCGCTCTCGTGCTATCTCCAGAATCCTTATCACCTCCTGGCTGCCTCCCCCAGCATGCTGCTGCTCTACGCCACGCTCGCCGCGCTCGCGGCTTTCCACTTTTTTGTGTACCCGCTGTTCTTGCACCCGCTGCGGCGGTGCCCTGGGCCGAAGCTCGCGGCGCTCTCGGGGCTGCCGATCCTGTACTACACGTGGCGCAACAGGCGCAACGCGACGGTCGAGCGCTGGCACGCGCGCTACGGGCGCGTGGTGCGCGTCGGTCCGAACGAGGTTGCGGTGAGCGACCCGGCGCTCGTCGGCGAGATCTACGTGAAGAACTACGATAAAGCGCCGTTCTACAACTTTGGCATGTTTGGCGAGCTCAACACGTTCTCGCAGCTGAGCGCGAAGCCGCACGTGGCCTCGCGCAGAGTCTCGCAGAGGCTGTACTCGAAGTCGAGCGTGCTCTCGGGCGCGGTTCAGGAGAAGGTTGCGGCGGTTGTGGAGCGCACCGTGGCGAAGCTCGCGGAGCTTGCTGGCGCGGAGAGCTCGAAGAGCTCGGAGAGCTCCGCGAGCACCGCGAGCTCCGCGAGCCACGCCGTCGACGTGTACAACCTCTTCCAGGTGATGGCGATGGACGCGGTCGGCGTGTTTGCGTTCGGCGACACGTACGCGCCGCTGCTCGACGGCGACTACGCGGCCGCGCTCGCGCTCATCGCAGACTTCCGCACGCAGTCGTCGATGAACTTCTACACGACGAAACTGCCGCGGCTCGAGCGCTGGCTCGTCACGAGCAGCGTCGCGCGCGCGGTGCAGCACGCCCAGGGATTCATCCTCGACAACTTCGTGGCGGCGGTGGCGGCGCCGACTACCGCGGACACGCTCGCGCGCGTGCTCGTGAGCGGCGGGAAGACACGCACACAGGCGGCCGCGGAGATCGGCGACCACGTCGCGGCGGGACACCAGACCACGGGCATCACGCTCGCGTTCCTGCTGTGGGAAATGGCGGCGCACCCGCGCAGCCAGCGCAGACTGCGCGCGGAGATCCGCGCGCTCTCTGCAACGGCGCTGCCGCGCGCACAGGACATCGAGGCGCTGCCGTTCCTCTCGGCGGTGCTGCTCGAGACGTACCGCCTGCACGCGGCGATCCCCGGCGAGGAGCCGCGCGTGGTGCCGCCACGCGGGCTCGCCGTCGGCGGCGGGCTCACGCTGCCCGCGGGCACTGTCGTCGCGATGCAGCCGCACTCGCTGCACCGCGACGCCGCCGTGTTCGCCGACCCGCTCGCGTTCAGCCCGGAGCGCTGGCTCGGCGGCGGCACGCCCGAGATGCACCGCAGCATGCTGGTGTTTGGCGCCGGCGTGCGCGGGTGTGTCGGGCGCAACCTCGCGGAGCTCGCGATGCGGCTGGCGGTGTTCCGCGTGTTCCAGCAGTTCGAGCTCGCGCTGCTCGACGGCGTCGACTACGGAGCAGACATGGCGATGGCGGACAAGTACACGACACACCCGCAGAACCACCGCACGCTGCTCGCGGTGAGACGGGTATAAGTTATTGAATGGTGAATGAGACAGAAAAAAAATGTAGGTCGTACCCGGGTTCGAACCGGGGTCATCCGGATCAAAACCGAAGGTGATAACCACTACACTATACAACCGGAAACATGCGGAAAACGGCGGGTGGTTTGTTTTGTAGGCCGCTGCTCGGGCTGTGTGAAAGACAGCTGCAGTGTGCGGGACGGGCGTGCAGGAATGTGCGACGCTCAGCTGAGCACTCTCGCTTCGGAACGTATGTCGCTTTGAACGTATGTGAATAAACCGGATGTCAGTAAAATCCACAGCCGGCGATTTTCTGGAGAGGCGGTACCAGATACTGTGGTTGAGAATATATTACAGATATGCAACACACAAATACAGATACATGATACATGAGCACACAGGCGTGATTGCGTGGGCGACGGGGGACCACGCCACTGGGGGTGCCAGCACGCCCGCCCGTGCTCGCAGCGCTGCTGGCTGTCAGCTGCTGGCATGTGGTGACATGTGGCGGGCACGCTGCTGGAGTGATCGCCGCGCGGCATGCCCCAGCGGCGAGTACGTAGCCGGTCTGGCAGAGCGCACGAGATATTCACTATAGAGCACCGCGAGGGTCTTCAAGAGAGATCTCGCGGAGGACACACGCCAGCGGTGCTGGAGATGCGCGCCTCGTTTCACGCAGCCGCTGTCGAGCCGCAAGACACCTTCTCAGCTCGTCTGCTCACTCTGGAGAGCTTTCAGCTCGTCTGCTCACTCTGGAGAGCCTCCAGCTCCGCCAGGTGCGAGTGTGCGTAGCGCGCCACGGGCGCAGCGCGCACGCGCTTGTGCAGCTCCGCGCAGTACTCGTCGAAGCCGTCGTCAAAGTCGCACGCGCGCTTCTCGACTACCTGCTCCGTCTGCGCGCGGAGCCGCTCGGCTGCAGCGCTCTGCGCCTCCAGCGCAGCCACCAGCGCACCGTTCTCCGCGCGCTGCGCGGCCAGCGCCGCGCGCAGCCGGCGGCTCTGTGCGAACTGCCGCAGCTTCATGCTGTCGACGTACGCCTCGTTGAACGTGATGTACTTCTTGAGCCTGTGCAGGTTCGCGTCGCTCTCGGCGCTGCTCGAGCTGAGGCTGCGGATCGACTCCAGCAGCGCGCGCTTCTCGGCCTCGTACCCCGCCACCACCTGCTCCATCTCCTGCTGCAGCACGACCGCGCTCGCGCTCTTTGACGCTGTGTTTGTGATCTTCGCCGTCGTGGTGGCGTACCGCAGCGTGCTCAGGGTCTCGTCGTAGTCGACCGGCGACACGCACGCGATCATCGCCGTCTTCGAGTTCCCGCCGATCGACTCCTTCAGCAGCCACGTCAGGTTCGACTCGCGGTACGGGATCGCGCCGTGGTCCCGCGGCGCGCGCTCGGAGAGCAGCGTGAGGATGCGGCCGAGCGTCGTGAGCGACTTGTTGATCTGCGCGCCCTCGCGCGCGCGCGCCGCCTTCCCCGCGGTGGCCGCCGCGCGCTCCGACCCGGCGAGGTCCACCAGCCGCAGGTGCGACGTCAGCTTCTCGCAGTCAGTCAGCGACTCGTCGGTGAACTGCTCCTGCGTGACCGTCACCGTGAAGATCGAGTGCGAGCGCGACGACGCCGCGTTCAGGTGCGTCTCGGCCGTGGTGCGCCGCGCGTTCCCGCGCTCCACGAGCGCCGCGAGCTGCTCGTACGACTCCACTCTGAACTCGCCGAGGTTCTCCACGTACGGCACGCGCGCGCTGTTCTCCCTGATCCGCAGCTTCGCCGCGCCGCCGCCGAGCAGGTCGTACACGTGCTCCTGGTATATCTCCATGAACGACACGCTCACCGAGATGAACAGGTTCTGCTCGACGGCCGCGCTCCGCACCGAGAACAGCTCGCGCGCTATGCTCGGCACGAGCCCGTCGCCGGCGCCCATCATCGTGTGTGTCTTGCCAGAGCCGGTCTGCCCGTACGCGAACACGCACGCGTTGAACCCGCTCAGACAGTGCTGCAGGAACTGCGCGCCCAGAAGCCCGTACATGTCGCGCTGCGACACAAAGTGCGCGTCCGCAGCGTCCGCAGACCACAGACTGCGGTCGAAGCAGAACCTCTTCTCGCCGCGCGCGCGCCCGCCGTGCGCCGGCTGCTGCTGCGCACGCAGCACCGTGGTCCGCAGGTCGTCCGCCGGCATCTCCACCACGCACGCCGCACCGCGCTCGCGCTCGCGCTCCACCAGCGGACGCACCCGCACGTACACCTTGATGTTCCCTTGTTCCTCGCCCATGCCGCCCTCCCAGCCGTCTCGCGCCCGCGCAGAGTAAACAAAGGCCCAGTGGCCGCTGCGCGCACGACTTTTGTTCAGCGAGCCGCCAAACCGCCGTTTCCCGGCTCCCTGGGCCCCCAGCGGCAGCAGTCGCGGTTATGTATACACCACCGCGCGAGGCGGCGCCGGCGGGCTGTCCACGGCTCGCTCCCAGACCGTGGCCAGCAGATCGGTCAGTCGCAGACAGCCACAGACAGCCCCCCTCGTCGAGTGCGCTTCCCAATTTCCCCAGCCAGTTTCAGCTGCGCGTTGAGCGAGCGCGGACTCGGCCAGGGACAGCAACCGGACACAGACACAGATGAGTGCGGCGGCGGGAGTCGACCGCCGGGGCGCGTACCTGTCGCACGAGGCGGACTACAACCACGCGACCGACACGCAGTACCAGCGGCTGAGGGACGCGGCGAGCGCGGCGTACGCGAAGCGGCAGCAGCTGGCTGCCGCGTCGCAGCGCGCGTACAAGAGCGGCGACAGGGCGCGCGCGCACGAGCTGTCGCAGCAGGCGGCGCAGCAGCTCGCGGCTGCCGACAACTGCAACAGGCAGGCGGCCGAGTACGTGTTTGTCGAGAACAACGCAGACAGCACGGGCAGCGAGATCGACCTGCACGGGCTGTACGTGAAGGAGGCGGAGTACATCCTGCGGAAGCGCGTGAGCGCGGGAGTGGCGCGCGGCGAGACGCGGCTGAGCGTTATTGTCGGGAAAGGGCTGCACTCTGCCGGCGGCGTCGCGAAGATCCGCCCCGCGGTCGAGCAGCTCTGCGACGAGGCACGCCTGCAGCACCACATCGACCGCAAGAACACCGGCGTGCTCGTGATCGAGCTGCAGAACGCGCGCATCCCGGCGAGCTGGGCCGAGGACGCGAGCTACACCGCGCCCGCGGGCTACGCCGCGCCCGCGCACCCGCAGCCCGCGTACCCTCACGCCGAGCAGCCGCAGTACAGCCAGTACCAGCCGCAGCACAACCAGCAGCAGCAGTACCAGCAGCAGTACCAGCAGCAGCAGCAGCAGCAGTACCAGCAGCAGCAGCAGCAGGGCCAGCAGAGCACAGACCTCGCTGCGCTGCTGGTAAAGGTCGTGTGCGCGTGCCTGAAGTAGTGTATGTACCAGATCACGTGAAGATTGCAACATTATCCTGCGCACGACTCTGGTGGGGCAGTTTCTCGCTGCGCTGCCGGTGCTCTTTTTCGTGTTGTCCATGCCCCCCCTGCGCTCTTTCCGGACCGCGCTGCGCAGTTTCCGCACAGTGTTCAGGAGTATGTCAGACGCGAGACCGCTGCCGGCGCACAACCCGTACTTCCAGCTGGGCGGTAAGGACATATGGTCGCTGATCAACGACACGGCGGCTGCCGCCGAGGCGCACAGCGGCAAGAAGGTGGTGAACCTGGGGCAAGGGTTTTTCTCGTACTCGCCGCCGGCGTTTGCGATTGAGGCGGCGAAGCGCGCGCTCGACGACCCGGCGTGCAACCAGTACGCGCACACGAAGGGGAAGCCGACGCTGCTGAGGGCGCTCGCGAAGACGTACTCGCGCCACTACGCGCGCGACCTCGACACGTCCGAGGTGCTCGTGACGACCGGCGCGAACGAGGGCATGCTCTGTGTGTTCACGGCGTTTCTCACGCCGGGCGACGAGGTGATTGTGTTTGAGCCGTTCTTTGACCAGTACATCTCGAACATCGAGATCCCCGGCGGGAAGGTGGTGTACGTGCCGTTGCACCCGCCGGCGGACTTTAGCGAGCGCACTGTGGACGCGCACGAGTGGGCGATCGACTTTGCCGAGCTGGAGCGCGCGATAACGCCGCGCACAAAGATGATCGTGCTGAACTCGCCGCACAACCCGGTCGGGAAAGTGTTCTCGCGCGCAGAGCTGCTGCGCATCGGCGAGCTCGCCGTGCAGCACAACTTCCTCGTGCTCTCGGACGAGGTGTACGAGAACCTGTTCTACACGGAGCACGTGCGGATCGCGACGCTGTCGCCAGAGATTGCGCGGCTCACGATCACGGTCGGGTCCGCGGGGAAGACGTTCGCCGCGACCGGGTGGCGCATCGGGTGGCTGATCGGGAACCGCGAGCTGCTCGCGTACGCGTCGCTCGCGCACACGCGCATCTGCTTCTCGACGCCGGCGCCGCTGCAGGAGGCGGCGGCGGTGTCGCTCGAGACCGCGCTCACGAACACGTACTACGCAGACACGAGAGAGAGCTACATCAACAAGTACCGCATCTTCACCGCCGTGTTTGACGAGCTCGGCATCCCGTACACCCGCGCGCAGGGCGGGTATTTCCTGCTCGTGAACTTCCGCAGCGTACAGATCCCGGACTCGTTCGCGCCGCCGCCCGAGATCAGCGGCCGCCCGCGCGACTTCAGGCTCGCGTTCTGGCTCATCCAGGAGTTTGGCGTGGTGTCGATCCCGCCGACAGAGTTCTACATCCCAGAGCACGCGGCCGTCGCAGAGGACTGTCTGCGGTTCGCCGTCTGCAAGGACGACGCGATGCTGGAGGAGGCGGTCGTGAGACTGAGAGGGCTCAAGAAGTACATCAGGCACGCGTAGAGTAATAGAACAGCTGCTGTTGCGAAGTGTAGTGTGTAGTGTGCTGCGCGAGGCGAAACCGCGCTTATCGCGAGCGCGCACCGGCAGAGAGCATTAAGCGCGCGGTATGTCTCCGGCTACGCGGATCTTCGCGGCGTTCTGGCTCTTCGGGCTCGTCAACAACGTGCTGTATGTGGTGATCCTGTCTGCGGCGATAGACATTGTCGGCCC
This sequence comes from Kuraishia floccosa, assembly GCA_030567535.1. Lineage (NCBI taxonomy): Eukaryota > Fungi > Ascomycota > Pichiomycetes > Pichiales > Pichiaceae > Kuraishia > Kuraishia floccosa. Next base: position 36,864 of record JAJLSK010000020.1, read on the forward strand.
GCTGACGCCGAAGGCCGTCGTGCTGCTCGCAGACGTGCTGCCGTCCTTCGTCGTGAAGCTCACCGCGCCCTTCTTCATCCACACCATCCCGTACACCGTGCGTGTGCTGCTGCTCATCGCGCTCAGCGTGCTCGGGATGCTGATCGTCGCTGTGTCTGCCGCCCCGGGCTGGACGCTCTTCGGGATCGTGCTCGCGTCGCTCTCGTCGGGGCTCGGCGAGCTCACGTTCCTGCAGCTGACACACTACTACGGCGAGCTCTCGCTGAGCGCGTTCAGCTCAGGCACGGGCGGCGCAGGGCTCGCAGGCAGCTTCTGCTTCCTGCTGATGACGACGTGGATCGGCATGAGCGTGCAGCTCGCGCTGCTCGTGTTCAGCGTGGTGCCGCTCGTGTTCTTTGCCGCGTTCTTCGGCGTGCTCCCGGACCCGCTGGTGCCGCTGGCCGCGCTGCGGAAGCGCACCGCAGACGATCGTGTGGCCAGTGGCAGTGGCGGCGCCGGAGACGAAGAGGCGCCCCCGGAGCAGCAGCGCATGCTGCAGTCGCGCGACAGCAGCTCGTCGGTCACGGAGCTGTCGGACTACTACGAGGACGCGGTGCGCGGGTCGGCGCTCGCGGGGCGCGGAACGGGCACAGACACACGCGCGTGGCGCGTTGACGCCGAGAAGCTCGCGGCGCTGCGGAGCCACGTACTCCGCACGCTCGCGCGGCTCGCGCCGCTGGTGGTGCCGTACATGCTCCCGCTGACGACGGTGTACTTCTCCGAGTACGTGATAAACCAGGGCGTCTCGCCGACACTGCTCTTCCCGCTCGACGAGATGCCGTTCGCGCACTACAGAGACGCGTACGTCACGTACGGCACGCTCTACCAGCTCGGCGTGTTCATCTCGCGCTCGTCGGCGCCGTTCGTGCGTGTGCGGCAGCTCTACGTGCCGTCGCTGCTGCAGTTTGCCAACCTCGTGCTGTGTGTCGGCCAGTCGCTCTTTTTCTTCGTGCCGCGCGTCGAGCTCGTGATGGCGCTGGTTTTCTACGAGGGACTTCTCGGCGGCGCCGCGTACGTGAACACGTTCATGCTCGTCACGGAGAGAATGCCCTTGCACGAGCGCGAGTTCGCCATGGGCGCCGTCGGCGTGAGCGACAGCCTCGGCATAGTCATATCTGCGGGATTCAGCATGTGGCTCGAGCCGAGACTGTGTGCATACCAGGTGAAGGACGGGCGCCCGTGGTGCCGTATGAAGTGAGGTGTATTCTATGTATATCGTGTTTTTTTTTCTTAGTAGAAGCCTACCTGGCGCGCTCCCGCGTGTCTTTCCTCAGTCTGTCAACGATCGCCTGGCTCTCGTCGCTCATCTGCAGCCGCGACAGCATCGTGAAGCACTGCAGCAGCCGCAGCTCGCGCGCCCGGTCCGCCGGCTGCTCGGTCTCGTCGAGACACACCGACGACGACGACGACGACGACGACGCGGCAGCCTCCGTGTTCGTGCCGCGGCTGCTCGTGAAGCTCGTGATGGTGCCGCCGTGCGGCCGTATCGTCAGCCCGGACAGCGACGACGTCCCGAGGAAGCTGTTCTTCTGCGAGCGGCTCCGCCCGTGCTGCTGCGACTCGTACAGCGGGACCACCACGCAGTCTCTGAACGAGAGCAGGATCAGCCGGTGCACGGACACAGCCACGTCGTTCCAGAAGTCCGAGGGCAGCTTCGCGCGCTTGAGAATCGTGCCGTGGCCGTCGAGCTCCATCTGCAGCGGCTCAAATATGCCGTCGAGGTAGAACAGGATCTCGTGGAAGAAGAACTCCCACAGGATCGCCACCTGCCGCCCGAACTTCAGCGGGCCCGCGCCAGAGAGGCTCGACGTGTCGCGGACGCTCACGGCGCCGTCGGCGCCGTCGGTGTCCGTGTTGTTGTTTATGTAGTAAAGGTGCAGCTTCTGCGCCGAGTCCTCCACGAGCAGCTGGTTCATGTACGTGTCCATGCACATGCTCAGCAGCTCCCACACCTCAGAGATGATAGTGCTCCCCTGTGTCGGCGGCGCCGCAAACTTTGTCGCGAGCGCCGTCGACGAGCCGGAACCCGCGAGCCCTCCCGGCGCGACGCCCGCGTCGCCGCCGCCGCCCGAGGAGCCGCCAGCCGCGCCCGCGCCCGCGCCCGTACCGTCCAGCCCGACCGTGCTGCCGCCGTGGCCGTTCGTCGGCGACGGCGACCCCACCATCGGGAAGTACGAGTTCGCCGTGGACGTTGCGCTCGGCGGGTTCTCGTGGATGCGGAGGAACAGGTACAGGTACACGAGTCTGTTCAGCTCCTCTATGGGCAGCTTCAGCTGCTCGCACTTGAAGAGCGGCATCACGAGCGAGCACAGCAGCGCCCACGCGTCGTCCGCTAGCGACTCCTTGTCGTCGGTGAGCGCCGCCTCGTTGGCGCTCTCCAGCTGGTCGAGCGTGAGCCGCAGGTCCTCCACAGACATCCCGCTCGTGCCGCCCGACGGGTGGAACGAGTACAGCGACTTCCCGCCGCTCTCGGTGGTGGGCTTCGAGTTCGACGCCGACGACGACTTCTTGCTGTCCTTGTGCTTCGACCTGAGGTTCAGGTGGTAGTGGTACTTCAGGTGGTGCCGCCCGTCCTGCGCGGACGCGTACCCGCCCGCGTCGCCCGTCCTGAGCCTGCTGCTCCTGCTGCTGCTGCTGTCTACTGCGCTGCCCGCGCCCTCCTGCTGGCTGATCGACGCGATCCGCTCGAGCTCCTTCGACGTCTTCGCGATCGGCGACAGCTCCGTGAGCGCGTTCAGCCGCGACGTGGGCGGGATCAGGTTTGTCTGTATGGCGAGATCCACGGGCTTCCTCTTCAGCTTCGCCGTCTTCGACGGGTTCTTCAGCGACAGCGACAGCGACGACGCCACACCGGGCGGGCCGTTCGCCGCCACCATTCCCGCAAGCGAACCGGCCTGGCTCTGGCCTTGGCCCGGCAAGGCGCTCGCCACAGGCGCGATCGACGTTGTCGGCGACAGCAGCTTCCGCCTGTCCTTCAGGTCGTCAAAGCTGGTCATCCGCCGCAGCCGCTCCACTTTCTGGTTCGACGTGAATAGCCGCGTCAGTGCATTCTCCTTGGGCGCCTTTGACGACGCCAGCGACGTCACCGACCTGTTCGAGGTGCGGTACAGCGGCGTAGCGGCGGGAGGGGCAGCGGCGGCGGAGTCGCCCGCTGCTGCCGCGCCGCTCTGGCCGCCACCAGCACCGGCCACGCCGCCCAGGACTTCATCCACACTGGACCCGGACGGCCGCACGTTGTTGAACTCGACGTTGGACACAGTAGTCGACAGCGGCACGAGCGTCGCGGTGGAGTTCCCCGCGAGCCTGTACACGCTCGCCGTGCCCGCCGCGCCGGCGGCGTCAAACGAAAGGCGCTCCCCGGTGCTCACAGAGCCACCCACGCTGCTCTGCGCGTGCTCCGATCCGCTGCCGCCGCTGGCCACGGTGTGGTCGCCCGCGCTCTCGTCCATCTCTCCAGACTCCTCCGCGTCTGCCTCCACCGCAGACGACTCCACGCTACCCCTGCTGCCCTGGCGCGCATGCGTAAAATGTATCACGTTCGCTCCACTCGTGCTCCGCCTCCTAAGTGTATCCGACATCTTCCGTCTCCTCCACACGCACGCTCCGCGCTCCTGGCTCGCTCGCTCTCTGCTCCTCGTCCTCTTCCCGCTGTCAAAGATATCGGCACAGACACGTCCCATCATCTCTCCGTCGCAGAAGAGGCGCGCTGGGGAGAGCCGACAGCACGATGCGAGTTCCCCCGTGCTGAGCGTGGCTGGGATCTGGTCTGGTCTCATGGCGCACTCTGAGATGGACGGCGATTCGATTGTGATCAACGAGTCGTACATCGCGAAGGGGATAGGCTCAGAGGACGAGGACGACGACGGGCGCGCGCAGCGGCCGATAAGCCGGCAGCGCGGTCTCGCGAGGAAGCAGTCTGTGGTGTCGCTGTCGCAGAACGCGCTGATCCTGACGGACATGGCAAACCCGCCGGCGACCGTTGGGGTGAGTCTCGCTAACGCGGACGCTGCGCCGGGGCGGGAGCCAGAGGAGTCGGGCGGCGCAGAACTCACGCGCGTGACAACGAACAGCACGGGCGCACCCACGCTCGAGCTGTTCAACCAGCGGTACCGCTACAGCGACGTGGAGTACGACGAAGACGACGACGACGACGGTGAAGGCGGCGAGACTGCGAACGACAACGTCAGCAGGATGCTCACGGAGCTGCTCCTGGACAACGAGAGCGCTGCGCTTAACCGCAGCAGCGCACGCGCGCTGGGCGGGTCGGTTGGCGGCGGCGCGGCGGGCGACGGCAACGACGAGACGCCGCTGCCGCCGCTGAACTACAACTTCAGGTTTGAGCGGTCCGACGAGGACAGAGACGAGGGCAGTTTCCTGAAGCAGCGGAAGCACTTTCTGATCCTGTCGTCAGCGGGGAAGCCGATATACTCCATGCACGGGTCGGACGATGTGATATCGGGCTACATGGGCATAGTGCAGACCATCGTGTCGTACTTCCAGTACGCCGAGGGGGAGGAGGACAACTTGAAGTCGTTTGTCACGGGTGGCACCATCTTCACGTTCCTGAACAAGGCTCCCATCCTGCTCATGGCGTCGTCGTCGCTGCAGGAGTCGGAGGCTGAGCTCACACAGCAGCTGGAGTTTCTGTACAATTTCCTGCTGACGACGCTGAGCAAGCCACACATAGACAAGGTGTTCCAGCAGAGAGAGAACTTTGACCTGCGAAAGCTGCTTGGGAGGGCGGACAACGCGTGTCTCGACAGCATCTGCAATGACCTCGCGAACTTCAACAACCCGGGGCTGATCATGGGCGGGCTCGAGTGCCTGAAGCTGCGGAAACACATACGCAGGAAGATCGAGGATGTGATGCTGCAGTACAAGTCAGACAACCTGCTGTACGGACTGCTGGTGGCGCCCGGCGGGAAGCTCATCACGGTGCTGCGGCCGAAGCGACACACCTTGCACACGTCAGACCTGCAGCTGCTCTTCTCCATGATATTCAACACCAACACATTCAAGACTAACAACGCCGCCACCGGCGCAGACGGCGACGACTCCGCGGACAACACGCAGGAAGAGTTCTGGGTGCCGGTGTGCCTTCCGAAGTTCAACCCGAACGGGTTCCTGTACTCGTTCATACACTTTTTCGATCTCACAAACAGAGAGGTGATGGCGCAGAACGAGGTGGACCCGGCCGTGCTGGACGGCAGGCCGCGCAACTCCGACGACGGCAAGGTTGTGCTTGCGCTGATCAGCGCGTACAAGGACTCCTTCTTCGAGATGAGGGAGATCGGAAAGGCCATTATAGACAGAGTGAGCAGCAGCAGGGTCATCTACAAGGAGCTGTTCAAGGCGATCGTGCTGAGCCGCGGGATATCGCCCATAGACATACCAGCGCCGCTGGTCAAGCACTTTGTGTACAAGAGCAAAAAACACACGCAGTATGTGTTCCCGCGCATCAGCACGCGCGGCGGCGAGGACAGGGCCGAGCTCAGGGGCAGACTCATGCTGCTGTACTCGAAGCTGCACTCACTGGTGAACATAAACAACATGAGCGGCGACGGACCGCGCTCGATGGCTGCACACACAACGGGCCGGCCGGCGCACGCGAAAGCAGGCGGCGGCACCGCCGCGACGGAGAGAGCGGGCGCGAGGGGCGAAGAGTGGGCGAGCGCGTCACTCTCGTCGTCGAACAACTTCATCGGCCAGATAAAGTGGAAGATAGGGAAGAACGCGTCTGGGAACGACAACGTGATCGGGTTTGTGATAGTCACGCCGCTGTACGAGATCTACGCGATAACCAACGGCGGCGTAGTCAACAGAAACACGCTGCTGCAGAGCTGCAAGAACATCATCAGGTGGTGCAAGAAGAACGAGGACCGGCTGTTTGTTTCTGGAGGAGCGGTCTTCTGAGAGGCGGGGTTTGTGTATTATAGTAAGTCTAATAGCCGTGCTCATGGGCATACCTGTACGCCTTTACCAGCGCCGTTCCGTGGCACGCAGCAGCTATGAGCACAAGCACGTGGAATATCTGGTGAGAGTTCCCCCAGTAGTCGTACTCTGTGTACTGGTTAGTAAAAAAGGGACCGAAAAGAAAAAAAAAGATCAACTCACTTCCAGGGTTGGTCCGCTCTGGGTATCTCGCAGCGTACAGGAACGCGCCGAATATATAGAAAAACGCCTCCAGAAGCACCCACCCGAGTGCCGCCCTCTCCCACGCCTGGCGCGCGCCGTACACGATGCACCCAGCTCCGATCGGCAGCACTCCGGACAGCCCGAACGCGACGAACATGGACGCGCGGAACGCGCGCCACTCGGGCGTCCTGAACGACGCGTCCAGACTCACCACCGAGCACGCACCCCCAAGCACGAGCGTGACACCGATGAAGCAGGCCATCAGCACGGGGCTGTCGATGTACGCGTAGTATATTATGCCGACCATCGACGCCGAGATGAGAATCACAATGCCAAAGTAGTCGAGCTGGTTCCCGAACTGCGACACCGGGTGCGAGTGCGCCTTGAAGCAGTGGAAGCACGCGCTGAGACCCAGGCAGCAGCACACACCGAAGAGAAACAGCTCCACGACGGCGTAGTCGCGCCAGGTGGTGCTCGCGTACTGCGGCAGTGCTGTCCGCGCCAGCAGCGACAGCGGCACCAGCAACAGCACCACAGGCAGCAGATGCGTGTGTATGTTCACCGATTCGTTGTGGAGGTACGCGAGAGACCGCAGACACTCCGCAAAGCTGTTTGTCTCCCTGACGTAGCCGTCCGTGATGTACTGGTTGTCCTTCTGCCAGTCGGGTATCTCGTCCCACCGGTACAGCGTGTGGCCAGATACCCCGCGCTTGCGTAAACCAGGCCCCGCGGGGACCACGAGCACCTCTGCCTCCTCACCACCAGACATACCACGCTGTCTCAAGCCCATCTGTCGCGCGGCCTCGCGTCGTGTTCTCTGGGCGCGCTCTTCCCGCCGGCGTGCCATCACCACCACACCGCCAGCGGAACTTTTGTTCACCCGGCGCCCGTGGACGGTACGCTAGCAGAGACACAGGCGCTGAGCAGGGAGAACTGTAGACGATGGCGAGAGGGTCCGACAAGGAGAGAAAGCTCCTGGAGCTGCTGAATGACCCAGCGAACAACAACAAGTGCGGAGAGTGCGGAGCGTCGTATCCGAGTGAGTTTGTCTGAGAAAGCGGTAGGGAGCGCGGTTACTAATACATCGACCGCAGCGTGGGCAAGTTACAACGTGAGTGCTTTTTCTGTGCTGGTGGGTGTGTGATTGGACTGGAGTTGCTGACATCTGTGCAGCTGGGGATATTTCTATGTGGGCGGTGCGCGGCCCTCCACAGGGCGCTCGGCTCTGACATCTCGAAGGTGAAGTCGCTCTCGCTCGACAGCTGGTCCGACAAGGAGATCAAGTCGCTCGCTGCGGGTGGGAACAAAAAGGCAAAGAGACAGTGGAACCCGCACAAGGAGCCGTTCCCGTTCGACGAGGATGACAAATCCTCGCTCGAGACGTATGTGAGGAACAAGTATGTGAGGGGCAAGTTCCGGGACTCGCCCATTGACGAGCGCGAGTACAAACTCGGCAGCGGAGGCTCCAGGGGCGGCTACGACAACGACAGCAGCTACTCGGACGGCGGATACTCGGGCGAGCGCATAGGGAGCAAGTCGTTCAACAGGCGTCGCGACGCCGACGACGACTACGACGACGATGACGGCGGATACGGCGGCGTGCGTCCGAGAAGCCACTCGAGCTACAGCAGTGGTGGCAGGAGTAGGAGCAGGAGCAGGCAGCAGTCGAGGTCGACGCCGCGCGGCGAGCCCGAGGTGCCACCGCTGACACACAAGGCGGTCTCGGAGAGCGTGCGGGAGAAGTACGCGGCGCTGTCGCGGAAGCTGAAGATGGAGCTCGGATTCAGCAACGACGAGCTGAACTGCGAGGCGCTGATGCTCTCGAAGGGGAACATCCACCTGGCTGCGGAGATCCTCGCGCAGGACAGTATCTCGGGGCCCGCGCCGTCTGCGAGCGCGGCCAGCGAGGCGGCGCCGCCGCCTCTGCCGCGGAGAAGGGACAATCTGCTGACTGGCGCAAAGACGGGCGCGGCCGCACCCGACTGGATGACAGGCGCGCCTTCGGCGCCGCAGCAGCCGTTTTCTGCAGCTACGACGGGAGCGTTTGGAGCGCCGCCGCCGCAGCCACCGCCGCAGCAGCAGCCGCAGATCTACCAGTACGTGGATCCTAGCACGGGACAGACGATGTACGTTGACCAGAGCGGGCAGCAGTACATCGACCCCACGCAGCAGTTCCAGCAGGCGCAGCCCACGGGTCTCGGGTTGGACAAGGGAACAATAATGTCTCTGTACCAGAAGCCCGAGGCGTTTGTGACGCCTGTTGCTATTTCAAATGAAAGGGCGCTCGAGATGAAACAGCAGGAACAGCTACAGCAACAGCAGCAACAGCAGATGCTGCAACAGCAGCAGGAACAGTTACAGCAGCAACAACAGCAGCAGCTGCTCCAGCAACAACAACAGCAGCAGCAGCTCCAGCAGCAACAACAGCAACAGCAGTTGTATATGCAGCAGCAAATGGCTCTGCAGCAGCAACAGCAGCAGCAGCAACAACAACAACTGTACGGGTTCCAGCCACAGCAGACACAGCAGCAGCCACAGCAGGGTGGGTACTGGGGCTACCAGTGAGCCGTGCTATCTCTGTATACACATAGAGTATGGTTTGGCTTTTTTTTTTCTTGATTGTTACTCTTTTATTACCGTTAATGCTTAATTAATGAAAAGCTGTCACACTAATGTTCCCCTACACCTATCACGAGCCAGCAAACTCGGCAACGTCGTCCTCCAGATCGTCTTTAACCTTTTTCCTCAGCTGTTCTACTACCGCCTGGAGGTCGCCGCTGTACTCGTTGAGCGCAACCCGGAGGCCCATGTTCTGCTCTTTAACAGATAGCCTCATTTCCTCCAACTGTAACTCAAACTCGTCGTTTATCGCCTTGAACTCCTCGAGCTCCTCCTCGCTCATATCGTGCAGAAACTGGTTGTGCGCCTGGAAGACACGGTCCAGTCCCAGCTTGTGGATCGTCTCGTCCGGGAACGCGGTGCCAGCCGCCTGTCCCAGTAGAGACTCCTTGAGCGTGCTCCTGTGCTTGCCCAGCACCGGTCGCTTCTTCGACAAGAACCGCTCTGTGAGGCTCTCATAGGTGTCAACCGCCCTGTCCTCCGTCGGCTGCGACCGGAGCTCCCTCTCGGTCTCTTCCTCAGTCAGCCCGGGCAGCACCACTATGATGTCGTTGTGGCCGTCCACGCTGCTCTCGCCGTCGCTCCCGGCCATCTTCATGCGGTGTCGATCGCGCAAACCGTGCATCTCCGAGGCGCCGCCCCGGTTGCCAGACCGCGCAAAGTGCTCCTCGATATCGCGCTCACCCGTGAAGAACAGCGTGGTGGTGGCTTCGGCCTGCTCGAGCGCCTTGATCTTCGACAATCGCAGAGGGTGGTCAGACGTAAAAGTCCTGTAGTCGTAGTCTATGCTATCCAGATCGTGCGACTGCTGCAGAATAAGCCTCTCGCCCGTGCTGTTCCCGTCTGAGGATACAGACGTCGTGGTTGTGTTCATCGACGTTCCTGTGCCTGGGGTCTTTCTCAGATGCTTTGTCGCCCTAGACGGCAACGGTGTCACCATGGCCCCTGACGCGCCCTTGGACCTCGCCTTGCTTTTCAGTTTCTCAATCACGGAGCCGTCTGTGCTGGGCGTGCTCGCAGCCGCAGCCACGCCAGGCGTGCCATCGAGCGGCCCTGTCTGATCTGCTGACCCCATTGCCCCAGACGACCCAGACCCAGACCCAGACCCGGCCATGCGGCTGCTGATTCCCTTGAACAGCTGTCGCCTGACATCCTGCCGCGTCTTATTCGACATCTGCGCTTACTGCCAGGCTGCAAAGTGGGACGTCGACGCGCTCTGCTGTGTGCCTCGCTCCCCGTCGGAGACTCGCGTGGGGCCTGTTTTTGTGGAAGTCTTGGGCGGTGCACTACAACAACATACGGCTCGTCGCGTTTACTTCAGCTACACATTGCTCTCGCCGGCGAGCTCGCCGGCAAGCAGGTCGCCTATGGTCTTGCTTATGCACTCGCAGCCACAGCCGCTCGGGCACTCGTGCTGCTGCTCCACCTCCCACCACTCTATGGCGCACTCTGCGTGCATGAGGTGTTCGCAGAAGACACACCCAACGAGCCGTTTCCTGATGGAGAGACCACAGTAGTGGCACTGTGTCTGTTTCCTTGTGGGCCCCGGTTTCGTGTTCCTGCTCTTCCGCGAGACCACCGCCGCGTATGTCGGTTTCTCCGGCTCCGTCTCCGGCTCCCAGCCCAGGTTCCCCCGGTACTCGTTGAAGATCGACTCCTCTGGACTGTACTCATTCTCGCCGTTGTGGTAGTTGAACTTGAGGATTTTGATCCTGTTGACAGGCAGCCCCCACAGGAATAGGAGCGCTGCGTACTCCTCGCGGTACGCTCTGAGCTTGGCGTCATTCACAGGATCCAGTAGTGGCATCGAGTACACGGAGTCGTACAGGTCCAAGGGGCCCTCATTGAAGATCTCAATCTTCACGTGTGGAGTGTGCTCCGGTGCAGTGCCGTTCAGCGCAGCTTCCTCGGCGCGGTCAAAAGTGCCTCTGTCAGGCTTTACCATATTGTAGCTCCCATACACAGACGGCGAGCGCGAAGCTGCGATAGGCGCTGGGACCGACGACAATTCTCGGCGGGCGTTGGCCATTCGTTCGGGCTCTGCAGGAATAGTCTGCTGCTGCCCCATGGTGGAGAGAGATCGCTGTGGCGGAGTCTCATGAAGCTCAGAGCCTGTCTGCTGCTGGCTCTGTTGAGAGTACCAACTCTGACTGTGGATCCCTCTCTGGAAGTGACCACCAAATCTATCAGGCGATCCAGATCTCAGGCTTCCTGAATCATATGTGGAGGACACAGACTCGCTCACGGACGCCATTCTCTGCTGCTGGAGCGAAGCCAGAGGCCTTGGGTCTGCACCGTCCCTCCCCACGACCGGCGAGCCGCGCGCACCGTCCGTGAGCGCCCGGCGCATCAATGACTTCGGAGGTGCCCTCCCGTACGGCTCGTGGATGGGGATTGTCGGGTCGGACTTGTTTTCGTAGTTCTCATACAGAATGCACGACAGCATAGCCAGCATTTGGATGTCGCCTTTCTTCTGATAGTAGCTTATCAGCTGCCTGGCAAACCAGCTGCTCCCGAAGGGGTGCCCGCCCCAGTAGAACCGAAAGTTGTTCGAGGCATCTTTCTTGTTGCCCGTCATGCACCGCTCCATAAGCTCGCTCTGCATCATGAGCGAGAAGTTTTCGTTATTCAAAAGGTGCTCCACGTCAATGTCCTTGACTAGTATCATTTCCAGAATCCTCCAGCAATCTGCTAGCTCGGAGTACCCGTATTTATCGGCCACCGACGCGTTATGCATCGCCAGCTTCTCTGGCGTATCACCCAGTACCCTGTACTCATACGCCAGTTCCATCTTCGCCGGTATGAGAGCCCGGTAGTCGTAGATTCTCACGATGTTTTTATTAACAGCATCCTTGGACGCGACTGTCCCGATCGACAAATCCGTTGTGATCGACAGAGTGTTCCTCAGGCGCCTGTCCCGCCCGCTGCGGGACTCCATCATCCCGTACTTGCGTAGACCGAGCGCAGACCCAAAAAGACCCGGGATGCGCCGCCTCGCAGGGTCGTCGTTTCTCATTATGTCACTCCACTCGTTGTTGAAGCTATCCTCGGAGCCCTGGTTCTCGTCATAGTCGTCTGCGTCCTGATCCTCGTCATCGTTCGAGCTAAGCTCCTCAGAGGCCTTCGACGCAGAGCCAGTAGAAAACAAAGTCGCAGACACTCTCTTCTTCCGCTTCGTCCCATACCCAAGACTGAAGTCCTGCTGGCCAAACTTAAACAGGTTAGGCTCGGTTTTATCAGCTTTTGGTATGAAGAAGCACACGAGGTGCCCACTGGGGGTCCACACAGCACCACACCCTTTCGGGATAGGCACATTGTCGTAGCCCAGATTGTTGGGGACCGCCTTCAGGTCATCCACAGAGTCGCTCGCAGCGGCGAGCGGAACCAGATCCTCCTCCGAGTCCGAGCTCAAGTGGACAGATATCCGCGACGACTGGTTGCTCTTGTCATTCTTCTCAAAATCCAAGCTGTACGAGTCTATAGGCAGCGCCTCATCCTCGAATTCCTCGTCAAGATTGATTTTCTCTCCCATGAGGTACCTCAGACAAGGCTCCAGGCACAGCCTCCCAGCGCCGCAGTACTTGTTCGTTATTTCAGACAAATTCTTCAAGATCTCCTGCTTCTTCTCTTCAGCGAGATCATGGTTCTCCTCCAGTATGAATGACGGCACGTCAGTTGGACTCGGGTATTTCTTGGGAGCGTCTATTTCGATTCTCAAAAATACCAGCTCGTCTTTGTCCGTAGTCGACCAGGGCCCCTTGAGCGAGATGATGAGCTTACGCGGGGAAACTGAGATCTTCTCGAACCGCACTTTGGGAAACTTGTGCCCGAAACTGCTAATCTCCTCGCTGAACAGAGCAGCCTGGTAAGACGCATCTCCTGAATCGCGGTCCTCCGGCATAGCAAATGCAGCTCTACCTATTCTAATACCAGAAACCCAGTTCAAGTGGTTCATCTGGTCGTCCTGCGTCGAGCCGCTACCCCTGCTGGAGACGAAATTATCTTTCTTGGACCTCACCAGAATGACCCCCGAGCCCTTAGAGGACGACGACGGCAGCACCTCTTTCCTGTAAGTCTGGTATTCGAAGTCAATGAGCTTCTCATTATTCGGAAGAGGCTTATTTTTCACGTGCCCAAACGTCTCGTAGTCTTTTTCTGAAATGACCCACAGCCTCAGGTCGTTGTCTTTCGACCACGTCACCAGCTGAAACTCTCTATTGTCGATATTCGAGTCAGAGGGATGTCTCGACCTCCACAGAAAGTCCTTCACCGGCTGAGTGTGTCCTCTGAATGTACGGATCGGCGCCAGCTTCTCCGACCCAGTTTTGTTTTTGTAGTTCGCGATGAAAATGCAGTTCTCGCCTCCACGCGAGGGCATTATTCCACAGCACCCATCTCCAAAAGGGAGGTGCCTGGCCCTGCTTACAGGGAAGTCCGTCTCTATTGTGTGTATTGGGTTCTCCGTGTCTTTGTTGTAGTCCCAGAATTTCACAGTGTTATCGTTGGAGCACGATATGATCTCTGACTCGGTGTCTCTGCAAAAGTCTATTCCGTTGACCCGCGCCGAGTGCGCCTCTATCTTATTCACTGGCACGGCGCCTTTCCTCGCGTCCCAGATGTAGAAGTAGTTATCATGTGCCGATGCCAGTATGTTGGGATTTCGATAGTTCCACTTCACCTGCGTTGCAGCAGACCTCCAATCGGAGTACTGCCCCACAGGCCGCTTCGGTGTCCTCATATCCCACGCGAATGTGCATGTGTCGACAGAGCAAGTGGCGAGCACCTCTGGGTTGTCAGGATGGAAGTTTATGTCTGTTATCGCCCTCCTGTGCGAGTGCAGCACGTACTCTATCGCATCCGAGGCAGACCTCGCCAGGTTCCACACCATTGCCTTCTGATTCGACGTAGACACCACCCACGACGGCTTCGACTTGTGCGGAGACCACTGCACATCGGCAACCTCCCAGGACGTTACGTGGTGAAGCCACCTGGGCTGCGAGAACGGATCATCCAGATCAATAACTAGTAGACCCCTCCGTCTGCACCGCAAATGTCAGTCTGAGCCCACTCGTGGAATGAAAATATAGCACGTACCCTGCCAGCACCGCATCTCTACCGCTGGGCGATAGAGACATCGCGCCGATCGCACCATCCACCTGCAGCGACAGCGGATTGTTGAACGTTATGGAATCATACGGCGACACCTGCTTGTTCACCATCTTGCACACAAACAGACACCCTCACCCGCTCACCCGCTCCATTCCCTGCGGTGTGTCCTCCTGGCTCGCGCAGAGAACAAGGCTGTTGGCGGTAATGGAAGGCCCCCGCGAACGAGCGAAACGGGTAACACAGAGAGAACACAAACATCAGAAAATCGCAAGTGCACAAGAGCAGACGGACAGACACGCGCTGCGAGGGCACAGATACAAGAGAGAGCTTCCGCACGAGGGAGAGTGCGTGTGTGCGAGTATGTCTGCGTTCAGTGGAGGAGCGGGCGCGAGTACCGCGAGCTCTGGCCCGGTGAGGAGCACGGGAAGTGGAGCGCAGATCCAAGGTGGCCGACCGCAGAAGGGCAGTAACGGCCAGCGCGGCGGCGATGCCAACAACGACCAGAGGCGCAGGGTGCGACCGAACAAGCAGGTAAGGCAACGGAGGGCGAACCAGCGGCGAGACGGGGACAGCGAGGAACCTGAGGGCCCGGCAGTGTCTGGAGCAGCGTTCAGCAACAGGGGACAGGACGGGCCTCTCGGATACACAGACATAGAACAGCAGTTCCTCGGTGGGCTCCTAAAGAACCCGGCGTCGCTGGGGTACGAACCGATTTCCCGGCCGCCGTGGCCTACGCCGAAGTACCTGATAGAGTCTGGCGCGTCCTCTGCGGGCTGGGTCACCACCGTGGAGCCCAATGCATGGGACGCACAGAATCAGCTGGAGATGCTGCGACTAGAAGAGCAGTACAAAGGCAGTGATATGCAGGCTCTATACGACAAGCTGAAGGAAATGAGCGAGGTCGAGAGAACAAAAATGGAGGAGCTAGGGTTGTGCGATAAGGAAAACGCCAGCAAGAGCTTGAACGACGCGATCACCTTCCGGGGAACGTGCATGGATATGTGTCCTACCTATGAGAGGGTGAAGAGGAGCGTGGAAGGGGACGTGTCAGAGTTTGAGAGAGACCCACAGACTGGACTGATTTCGAGATACATGGCACTGAAGAAGTTCACGCGGCCCTCAGGAGAGCGCCCGCCGCTGCCTTCTAACGTGAGACCGCCGCAGGTGCTTGTCAGGACGCTGGACTACATAGTGGAGAACCTCCTGGATAAGTTGCCAAACTGCCATGCGTTCATCTGGGACCGTACAAGAAGCATCAGAAGAGACTTCACGTTCCAGAGCTACTCGGGCGTTGAGGCCATTGACTGCAACGAGAGAATATGCCGTATCCACCTGATATGCATGCACATCATGCCTGGGACTGAAGAGCCCTTAAGATCGGACTACTCGGACCATAACGAGTCTGAGCAGTTCATGAAGTCGCTGCAGACTCTGATGGAGATATACGACGACGTTCGGTCTAAGGGCGGATCGTGTCCTAATGAGGCTGAGTTCAGGGCGTATTATCTTCTGGCCCATTTCAAAGACCCGGATCTCGAGAGGCAGATAATAAAACTTTCCAACGCCATCCTGCACAATCCGATGATTCAGCTGGCGCTGATGTTCAGGGGCATGCTTCTGCAGAACAATTTCTTGCATACTGAGAAGCGCAACCTAGCCGGTGGGCTCAACATGTATACCCAGTTCTTCAAGTGTATTTTCAGCAGCAAGACACCATTCCTGGTGGGATGCCTATTGGAAACGCAGTTCCATGAGGTGAGGTTCTACGCTCTGAAGGCAATGTCGCGTTGCTATCATTCAAAGGGACAACCCATAACTTTTTCGCAGCTAATCAGCTCTCTGGGGTTTGACGACAGTGCGAGTCTAGTGGAGTTCATTGGTTTCTGGGACATTCCTATTGTCAAGGACTCGAGGGGCAACTCGTGTGTGGATGTTGTGCAATTCAAGGCCACAGGCATAAGTAACAAGAAGAAGCAGTCACAGATATACACAAAGGCACTGGATTCCAAGATTGTTGGCACAAAATGGAGCGAGATTGTGAACTCCGGCTTACCGAACATAGACTCGGTGCCACAGGCTGCAAAAGTTACGAGCCTCAGTGACATATCTGCCCCGCAGGAGGACATTTCTGCAGAACAAATATTCGAGTCGCAGAAGGTGAGTTCTATCGTTGGGAACGGAATGTCAGCAGCGCCCAATGGGTTCACTACCGCAGAGCCTAGTCAGACTGCAGGTGGACTTGTGCACAGACCCGCGCCCCGCCTTCCTTTGGTGAAGCAGGACTCTTTCTCGACACTGCCGAGAGCTGACGCACAAGGGTTTTCCTTTCAGCCTAAGGGACCCTCGGCACCACCATCTTTCTCGCTTACAGCAGGAAACAACCAGCAAAGTAAGCCGTTTTCGTTTACGAACGTGGAGAGCGTCTCCAATAAACCAGTGGATCCGATAATCCCAGAAAAGGTGGAAGAAGCTCCGAAGCCGAGGATCGTGGATCTCCCTGGCTTTGAGAGCGCAGCACATGAGGTTGTCGGGGAAATAGTCAGGCGGGTTGTGGACCAGGAAACCGCTGCGATCACACGACAGGCGCTTCAGAGAGAGGGTATCGAACGCGGCCGGAAGCTTCTTATAGAGCGCCTGAGCGAAGAGCTGTACGAAGCGTTCATGAATGAGCAGATTTACATAGCCACCCTCGAATCGGTAGCCGACGACTTTAGGGAAAAACAGCTTAAGAAACTGCTTGTACGGCAGGTGGAGCACCTTGTGGGAAAGGCTAAGATATTACAGGATGAGAAGAAGAGGAAGATGGAGGAGATTGAAACTTTCAGAAGCCGACTGGGAACAGCAGTGGTGCCGTTTTCACGCAAAAGAGTGACTAGGCAGACGTCCAGCTCAGCTGCGAGCAGCTTCAGGAGCAGCAAGAAGAGTAGAACAGACTATGGACAATCTTCTCCCGAGTCAATAGATACAGACGTTGTTATACCGTTGGACCTGACCGAGGTATTTCTCAGGTTTTTGCGGCCCGTGAGAAAAACGAAGAAAATTGCGTTTCTCACTCTGACGGAGAACTGGGACGCCCCTTCTGCGCAGTGGCTGAGACAGAAGTTGCTGCTTGTCAAGGATCCCCAGGGCGTTCTTTCGCGTACTCTCAGATACCGAAACATTATAGTGAACATGACTGACATCGCCGACGTGTCGGGCGCCGGCGAGTGCTTTAGGTACACTGGGTTCATTCTGCTTGAGTTAGGAGTGTCGGAGACGTCGTCTTCCGAGCCTCAGAAGAGGAAGCTCGCGCGGGACAAAAAGACGCTGGAGAGGATCGTCTCTCTTGTAGAGACACACAGTCTCTGGAAAGTTGCGCTATTCATTCTGTACAACGACTGCACCGGAACCAGCGGTATTACAACTGTGCAGGAAGTTTACTCGATTCTTAATCTCGAGGCGGCGGCTCGCTCGCCGTCTGTGAGCGGTGTGTATTTTGCGGATATGAGTTTGGGTTTGAGCGGAGAGGCCCCTGGCGCCATCACTGGATCCAGCATTGACGAGAAGCTAGAAACAGGCCTGAGTTCGATGTCCTCAGTTTTCGACGCTGAGGGAGTACAGGAGCCATCGGCCAAGCCATCGGCCAAGTCACTGGTTGAGAAGCATGCGCCAGATGATACAGAAGCACTCGACCGTGGTCTCAAGATGGCCTCGCTGCTGCAGCAGCGGATTAACAGGCGCACTCCCATCGTTCTCTCGACCTCGGCGGCCTCTTCGCGCCCGCCCCTGGTTAATGGGAAAGCCGGCCCGACCGTTGAGAGCACACCGGCCACGCGATTCCCTAGAGGGCCGAAGAAGAAGCTTCCTCCGGATGGCTTCAGGGGCGTAATGGACACACCGAGCGCCGACTTTAGTGCCGGCTCGATGACATCGGTGCTCTCGACATCTACGCCTCTGCTCTTTCAGACGCATAAGCCAGAATTTGAGGAGATCGCCAGCAACGGCACGGCTCCGCGCGACGACGACGCCCCCGTACCCCGGAAGATATCAGAGCTCAGGAGACTCACTGCCGGCATTCTGAAGCGGAGAACGCACACAACATCTACGTAATGTAGTGTGGTTCTCAATGTATAATAAAAATCTAAAGCGTGAACCTGGAGCTTTTCAACATGGCAGAATAGAACCTTAGAGCGAGCCATGGGTACTGGAATACCCGTTAAGCTGCTGAATGAGGCACAGGTGTGTAGCCTTTACTTTTCTCACTGTGTTGTGCTTGTTGCAGCGCGCGGATAATGGAGACTAACACGAGACAGGGCCACATCGTAACTCTGGAGCTGAAGACCGGCGAGACATATAGAGGGAGACTGCTAGAGTGTGAGTATAAGCGTTGTGTCGGTGTGAGATGTGCGTGCGTTATTGAGTTATAGCGGCGGCGGATCTCTCAGATTAGATGTTTGGCGGAGTACTAACACCAGACCCCCAGCGGAAGACAACATGAACGTACAACTGAAAGACACCACAATCACGGCGCGAGACGGGCAGGTGTCGCATCTGGACCAGGTTTTCATAAGAGGGTCGCAGGTGAGGTTCTTCTCCATACCGGAGATCCTGAAGCACGCGCCTATGTTTAACCCACAGCACGTGAAACCACCCGCTCCCGTGAGGGGACCGAGAAGGAGATGAGATACAGTGACAGCGCGGGTTGTAAAAAGGTGAGACGAGAGATACGGAGATTACGTTGTCGGCACGCAACGGTGCCACTGGGTACCGTTACTCGCAGCCGGAGGGTGCTACAACGTGATGGAAAAAAGAGATGTTCGAGCCGAGGGGCTTATGTGTATACTATTCAATTAAAAGGGGCATCTTGTTGAACGGGCTTGCTGGTTCTCTATGTAGCTCACCGAGTTGTGTCGCTCACACGGTGTGTGCGGTAGGCAGCGCTTTCACAGCTGTATCTCAGTGATATACTTCTTCCTGCAGCCAACGCACATCACGGCTCTCCTCTGAGACCGCGGGGTAGCACCCATCTCTTCCTGTACCTTGGTTTCTCTCTCCAGGACTTGCTGACATCTCTGGCGACAAGACTCTCACCAGGCTTTGGTGACTGTTCTCTCTTATCTGTAAACAAGAGGAGCGCGTTGCAATATCCCCACAACAGCAGTCCTTCAACTCTCTAACAGCTCAATCACAGCTAGTCAGTCTGTGAAGTGAAGGCTATGATGAAATAAAGAGAATGAAATTGGCTAAAATCTAACACCAGGTCCGGCAAAAACGGGTCCTGGGATTATCCCCTTCATAGCCGCCTCCACGCTTTCACTCTCATGATCGCATTCTCCGGAATTGTAAGATGAAAACCCATTTAGATTTTGAACATCTCATGTCGTCGTGTGCTAGAGGATCACCGGCCAGTGCGGTGTCTCTGTCAGTTCGGGCCAGAGAAGCGAGCAGAGCGCGCACACAGCTCGGAATTGAGCTGCCTGTTACCTTTCCAGGATGTCTGATCCGCACTCTAGGGAGGATGCGCTCTTGAAGTTCTACCAGCTGAATACTCTGGACCCGCAATCGTGGAGCAGAGATGTTTACGGAAGCGACTTCGCGTACCCAGAGGGCGGCGCGGAAGGGCGTCTGAAGCTTCTCCAGGAGCTAATGCATGTCGACAACACTGCCGACTTTAAGAAAAGCGTGAACGAGAACCTTAAGGCGTCCGAGCAGATGGACCCGCTGGGATTCCACAGGTCGATAATAGACGAGCTGATCGATCGCGACATTCTCGATGACACGCGCGACGACAAGAAGTTCAAGTACTTCATATCGTCCAAGTCGTTTAACCCGAAGCTGTTCCTGAAAGACATACACAGGGACAAGTCATTTGGCGATCTAGTGAAGTCGCTCGATTTTCTGGACGGCGAGATATCGAAGAAAAACAAGGATCTGAGAAAGATTGTGGAGCTAGAGTTTATATCCTTCATCAAGTCCAAGAGCTCGCTGGACCACGTGTACGACCAGTTCTTCCAGACGAATCTGATTGACGATAACCTGAAAGACGGCGACGACAGTCTGATAGGGAAGCTGAATAAGCTCATTGCCAATGCGAGTACGGAGTCTATGCTTCTGCTGAAGCCGGTCATCGAGAGCAAGGCGAAGGAGATCTCCATAAAGTCCACGCTGGACTTTGTCAACGAAAACAAGGCGCTCTTCAACCTGCCGAAAAAGCTGCTTGTCGCGATAGCCCAGGGCGACTCGGCAGCTGTGATATCGCACTACCAGAGGGGCCAGCGGGAGCGGGCCAAGAAGCTTAAGAACGTCGGGTCTGGGAATGACATCAGCGTCAAGATCCTGAGCAGAATATGGGCGGAGGTTGAGAATATCATGAACGACTTCAAGAAGTCCGAGTGGGCGAGACTGCCGGCCATAGACCTGGTACCCGTGCGGGGGATCGCGGAGAGCTACCACACGGACGCGTATGCCTCCGGCGGCCAGTCGGCGTACAAGAACGGCAAACCTGACAGGAAAGCCGATGAAGTGGCTATCAGGAACACCATAGACACTAAGATCTTTCCCGTGGTCGACCGGCTGCTGGATCTGAACGTGGAGGATAACCCCATTGTGGAGCTCCTGAGCGCGCAGTACGGCGTGCTCCTGCGCGATATACAGAAAGACATCAAGAGCGACCACGTGCCGCAGCTCGTCTCTGTCCAGCAGAGCGTGACAGAGAGCTATGACGTGGGCGGCGGAGCGGATGGGACACACAAAGAGTACCAGGAGCTGATCAACGGGCTGAACTACCTCCCGGGCCTGGCGTCGGGGAGCACGGTGGTGCGGGAGATCCCCGATAACTACCTGGGGAACCTGGACGCACCTCTGATCACGCAGATGTGGATGGAGGCCGACCACTTTGTCTCTCACATAGCCTTGGGGTTCGTCGCTGGCAAGCTGTGCGCGTTTGGCGCCGTTGCGGAGTACTTCACAAAGGGCCAGTTCTTGCAACAGCGGGAGAAGCAGCACGGGCTCAAGAATGCAGGTAGCGAGCCCGACACAGCGGGAGACAGCGTGCGTGGCGTGGCAGAGAGTCATCTCCACCTTGTGCCGACCGAGCTGAAGCGAATCGCGCTCGAGTGCGAGAAGCTGGTCATGGAGGCCACACAGCTGCTGTACTGCTTCTTCACGTGCCCACCAGGGGGGCTGCAGCGACTGCTAACGGAGGATACCGCGGTAATTGCTGCCGCGAGTGCCGCCGCAGACGAGGCGCACCGGGAGGATGGTTTCATCCCACCGCACTCAAACGCGATCTCGATGCTGAAGTTTGTGCTGCCCATGCAGATGGACATCGGCACGTCGTTCATCAAGCTCACGGGCGCGGACTCGTTCCGCTCGTCGAGCATTGCTGAGATGCTGCGAGCGACGTATCTGACCGTGAACTCGTCCCTCGTGAACAACACTCTAGCTGCGCTGATCGAGGATGTGTCCAGCTTTCACACCCTGGAGACGTGGCAGCTGTCAGAGCACCGGAAAGGATGCACACTGCTTCCCGACATCATCCTCATATACTACAACTCGTTCCTCCTCATGTTCCGCCGTGTGGTTTTCAGCGATATGGGACCGGCGGCTGAGCCTCTCAGAGACGATCTCGAGATTGTGCCTTCTGCACCGCCGCGGAAGAGCCTCGAACGCATACAGCTGCAGTTCTCTAAGTCGCTGAAGATCCTCCTCGAGACTGTGCTCAAGAAGTCTCTGCTCGACTCCGAGGACGACGACGGTGTGGTTTCGGAAACGGCGTCAGAGAGCTTTTCGTCGTTCACGAGTAAGAAAAACGAGTACAGGATAACGACGCTGATGAACTTCAGAGAGCTGAAGAAGTCGATCCTGCCGAGCGTGCTGAAGACGTTCGACACCATATTCCACTCGAACATCTCCCAGCAGAACCTGGAGCTGTACGAGCTGGCCGACAACCTGGAGGTGACGCTCTTTGTGAGCTGTACGCAGTCGGGGAAGAGCGAGATAGCACGAATTGTGCGCGAGGGAGTGAAGGCGGTCGACTGGGCGCAGGTGGCGGCCCCGTCGCGGATCAGCAACTACGTCCACAGACTGCTCAGTTTCCTGATTGTCGTGAAGACAAAGCTCTCGTCGATCCTCACGCCGGAGCCGCTGTCTGGCCGGATCCTGACGGAGTACCAGGGGTTCACACTGAAGAACCTGCTGGAGGAGCTGAGGGCCGTGGACACTTTCAACATCGGCGGTCTGCAGCAGGTCTCTGCAGACGTGCACTTCCTGACGAGGGCACTGGGGTCCTCGCTCGATGAGTCAGCGGCGGCGAAGGCGGAGCTCATATACAAGAGCGTGATCGCGACGAGATCCAGCGTGGAGCAGGTTGCAAAGAGTGTAGAGGGGCTGGTCAACGACGCTGTGAGGCACGCGTCCACGGAAATCCAGTGCTTTATGTAATCTTGGCGTATGTACAATACATCTGACAAGCATACAAGTGATTCCAAAAATAGTAGAGCACACTTCGGTGAGCAGCAGACAACGGCATCCACTCATCTTGAACGAGAGTCTTATTTTTTGAGCACGTGAAGCGGTCCCTTGGCCCAGTTGGTTAAGGCATCGTGCTAATAACGCGGGGATCAGCAGTTCGATCCTGCTAGGGACCATTTCTTTTTTTTCTGGGCCTCTTCTTTTATGTGGCAACATGCCACACAGCTTACAACTCTACACCCCGTCTCCTGCTTCTCAGTACAAGAGAGCTGCTCCCTCTTTCACAGCCCTGCCCCACCAGCCAGCGGAAGAGCGTCGTGTGGTAACCTTTTCATATTTTGTTTCAGCCCTAAGGTATATCACGTGGAAAACAACTCAAAAGGTCGTTTGTACACCAACAGATATTTCACTGAGAAAAATTCCACATCCACAGAGGCCTTTCACGTTCTCTCTGTTGAATACAGTAGATATACAAAGATGGCTCCGTAAGTAGCTTTTATGTGGCGAGGGCGGGCCGGCAGAGGAATGCGTTCCATCTTGCGTGGTGCGTCTCTTACCACCGTTTCTGCAACTTTTGGTAAAGAAGTGAAGCGGGTCTCTCTTTGAAAAGTCCTTGTTCTTGAGTCAGTGAGCTGTGGGAGTGCCCCGGAGCCTGACTGCAAGCAAGAGATTGTCCCAGCGTTCTCACTGAGTTCGCTATTTCCTCACTAGCGTGAGGGCTTTGAGATTACTACAAGCGCTACCAGGTAGACTCGTACTTTTCTCTAAATGGAAAGGCTAATACTGTCGTGGTATTTGTACTCCTCGCGAGAGGATACAGCTTGGCCTCAGTTTCCTATTGCGCAAGCGATGGGGTGTTGTCACAAGTTTCTGTCGCTCTACTCTGCACGGAGCAGGGCGTAGAGGAAACCGTGATTAAATTCATGCCACGGGAAATTTAGATTTCACTACACGAGCTGACGATAAAGAGAGTCTACTTTTCCTCTGAGTATATTTTCATCCGAATGAGCACCCGCTCACTTCGCGATAATATATTGGAGGTCCGGGAGTGGTTTTGATTACTCTCGGACGCTTGAATAACTCAAAGACGGGAGAAACGGCGCATCCGTTCTGACATACTAACGCATCGCAGAATCTCGAAACCAGAATCTTTGATCAAGAAGTCAAAGGCCCAGGCCAAGTCCGCCGAGGAGGTTGCTGCCGCCAGAAGGGCTAGAAAAGCTGTGAGTAATACCCCCCTTTTCCCAGAGAACACAATACCTTGCACCGCTGCAGAGAGACACTTTTAGTGATGCATAACAACCTTTATATCGACTAGCTTTGCAATGATGTCGTTTAATCAACCATCTTTCGGGACTGAAAAAGATAATAGCGGTGCAGAGGAAGGTTCTCTACGCACCTCCCGAGACCCCGGCATACTAACTATTCCACAGGCCAACAAGGAGAAGAGACTCGAGGTTTTCAACAGAACTGCTGCGTACACACAGGAGTACTACGATGCCGAGCGTGCCGTCATCCAGGCCAAGCGCGACGCCAAGGCTGCCGGGTCCTACTACGTTGAGGCGCAGCCAAAGCTGGTTTTCGTTGTCAGAATCAAGGGTATCAACAAGATCCCTCCTAAGCCAAGAAAGGTCTTACAGCTGCTGAGACTGCTGCAGGTGAACGCTGGTGTTTTCGTCAGAATCACCAAGGCGACCCAGGAGCTGCTCAGACTTGTTGAGCCGTACGTTGCGTACGGTTACCCAAACCTGTCCACCGTCAGACAGCTGGTGTACAAGAGAGGATACGGAAAGATCAACAAGCAGAGAATCCCCCTCTCCGACAACGCCATCATCGAGGCGTCGCTGGGCAAGTACGGGATCGTCTCTGTTGAGGATCTGATCCACGAGATCTACACCGTCGGACCAAACTTCAAGCAGGCGAACAACTTTCTGTGGCCATTCAAGCTGTCGAACCCATCTGGTGGATGGGGTGTGGACAGAAAGTTCCAGCACTTTATCGAGGGTGGTTCTACCGGTAACAGAGAGGGCCACATCAACCAGTTGGTGAAGGCTATGAACTAGCCTCTTTACAAAGATAAAAAGCAATACACTTTGTATGAAGATTAATTAGTGGCTCTTGTCGTAGACCCAGTCGTTCAGACCAAACCTATTCCTCGTGATCTCAACAGCGTAGAACTGCAGCCTCACCACGAATATCGTACTCTCCTGCTCGTACTCGTCTGCAGAACTCAGCCTCAGCAGTGTGCCGAAGTTGTAGTCCTCGACCTTCTCCTCAAACTCCTTGAAGAAGGCTCTCCACTTGTTCTTGCCCTGGTGCGACTTCATCTCCTCCTCGCTGATAATCTTCGCTCCCTCCGCAGTAGCGTGCTCTGGGAAGTGCTCTTTGAACTTGTCGAAAATCTCCTGGTCGAACGCCGTCAGCTTCAGCTGCGAGCCCTTGATCTTCCCCAGCAGGTTCCAGTACGTCTCAGCCTGGAGGACAGCCTTCACCGCAAACTGCTTCTCGATGTCCTCCAGGTTGTCAGCCTCCTCAGCGTTAAATGGCTTCGACATCTTCTATGCTCTAGCTCCAAAACGAAAACGGCACACACGCTCTCTTATGCTCACGGCAGGCACCAAACTGCCCCAGCCCAGACTCTTCCAGTGCGCTCTGGAAAATTGATCACGAGTCACGTGACAGAGAAAAAGGACTGGACCTTGACAGAGTCTTAGCCGTCGAGATGTACAGGAGGAGAGGTGAGCAGAACGTGGATTCAGTATATATGGTATATGCACAGCAGTTCTAGCTGCTGTCCTCAGCATTCCCGCCTTGTAACGCTTTCCCGTTTTCGTACTCGAAGTTCTCCACCTGGACGCTGACGTACTTCAGGTTCGGGTGCGACACCTGCAGGTCCTTTTTCAGCTGTTTTGAGATGTCGCAGATCTTGTTATAGGTCAGCTCGTTCCCGTAGCTGCTGGGCTGTGGTGTGCCCGCAATCCCCAGCGTCACGATGATGTTCGAGTTGGTGCCCGAGGGGAGCACCGTCATGTCTTTTATGAGCACGTTCGGGTCCAGCTTCATCAGCGACACGTTCGCCTCGGTCTCGAGCTGCGCGTACCTGCTGTCGTCTTTCGCAACCGCCTTGTCTATAAGCTCTTTAAACGACTGGAACACTCCCGTGAGCCCCACCTTTATGATCAGCATCGACACGAGCAGCCCTCCCACCGAGTCGAGCCAGAAGACATTGAGGAAGTAACCCCCGGATATCGTGACGAGCGCAACCACGGACGTCAGAGAGTCGACCCTGTGGTGCCACGCGTTGGCAATCAGCACCTTCGAGTTCAGCTTCTCGCCAACTTTCCTGGTGGCGGCGAAGAGCCACTCCTTCACGCCGATCGACGCCAGCGCCAGCCACGCCGCGTTGATGTTGGTCACTTCAGCCACCGCGGCCTCTCCGACGGACTCCGCGTCCACCTCCGTGTGCACATGCGAGTGCGAGTGCGCGAACGCAGAGGCAAACTCCACGATGTTGTGCGGGAGCAGCGGCGTGAGCACGTCGAGCAGCGACGACCACCCGATCTGTATGCCTGCAAAGAGCAGGATCGACGACACCAGCATCGACCCCAGCGTCTCAACCTTGCCGAACCCGAGCGGGTACAGCGGGTTCGGGCTCTGGTTCGAGAACGTCACTGTAGTGAGGGTGAGTATGTCGGAGACGAGGTCGCCCACTGAGTGCACCGCGTCAGCCAGCAGCGCCTGCGAGTGGAAGTACACACCGCCGATGAACTTGGTCACCGCCATCGAGCAGTTCACGGCGAACCCGATCCACGTAATCCGCTTTCCCTCCTTCGACAGCATCTCGCGCGCCATCTCCGCGGAGGACGCATGCGAGTGCGAGTGGCCCAGCCCGAGAATACCACCCGTCGGCTCGCTCTGTGGGTGCGCGTGCGAGTGCGAGTGCGCATTGTGATCCGGATGCCCAGACAGCGGGAGATGCGGATTGAAGAAGTCCTTCACCATCTGGAGATACGTCCTCGGCGCCTTCTTCGATACTTCAATTACGTGGATATCCGGAGAGTGCGAGTGAGGGTCGCTCCCGTCGTTATCTCCGTGTGAGTGCGAGTGTCTCAGCGCCGCAAACACGGAAAATCCTCTCACGTGGATGCTATCTGTATACAGCACACCTCTGTGGGGGAGCGCCCCGACTCTGTAACCGAGCCGAATCATGATCCCGCCTGGTCTTGCGAACTCCCTTGGTAGGCAGGTTGTCTGTACTCTCTCTTACAATACACGCTTGACTCTAGACACCACCGTCTGCGTGAGTGCTCTCTCTCTATGATTCTCTAAAACTGCACGCCTATAACCACAGCTGCCCACCACACAGAACCCGTGGAAGCGTGTCGGGCAGCTTCTCTGCTCGCTTCACCGCTTTTCGGGGCTACTCGATCTGGCGGTCACGTGACATATCCGATCTGACGCGATATCTCCTACGACCGTAGCGACACCGGGGGTAACGAGAACTTTTATTGTACATATGCAGGGCTATTGCTCTTCGCTGGACCGCGCAAGGGAGGGAGGATCATTCGCGGTCGCGGGCGGCGCAGGTGCCTGCGGGTCCGCGGCCGGCGTCCCCGACACGGTCGTGCTCACGCGGTCGGGTGCGATGTCCGCGGCCACAGCAATCTCCGAGCGCTCCTCCGCACGGCCTGTGCCGGACGCGCCGGCCGAGCTGTCGTTCGCAGGGGCCTCAGGCACGTGAGCATCGTGGTCGTTGTCTTTCACAAGCGCACCTCCTCCCGGGGTCTCGCCCACAGGCTTTTCCTCGACGCTCGCCGGAGGGTGCTCCTCTATCACGGGGTCCTGGCTGCCCTCTGCAGAGCTGTGCTGCGCGGGCGTTCTCTCATCTTGGGTCCCCTCGTCCACAGAAGTGTTCGCACATCTCTCTGGTACGTGCACCCAGTTGCTCTTCGCAGCGGCCGCTGCCTCCTCCGCGGCATTCCTGAGCCGCTCAACGAGAGACATCTCAGCTGATCTCAGAGAAAGCAGTTCGTCGGTGAGAATAACTGACGCTCCACATATCTTGCGCATGTAGAACCGTATCTTTGCGAGATCGTCCTCGATGATGTTTCCCTCGTCGTTCCACTTGAACTCTCTCCTTAGCATGGCTTTGAACGCCAGGATAGTCTTGAAGTAGGACGCAAACCTCGTGTACTCGGAGAGAGAGAACACGAGCTTTTCGAATCGCTCGTACAGACTTGAAACGTCGCTGTACTTCGGCTTACCGTCAAGCTGCTTGAAGAAATCCACAGTCGTCTTCTCAACACGGTAGTAGTCGCACGCCGGACACTTGAACGAGTCAGACGAGTCTTGCTCGGCATCATCGATCTTCAGACACTTGAAGTGGAACCACTCAGAGCATATCTCGCACTCAATCATGTATCCGCTCTCGATCTCGCGGCAGAAACAAAAGTACTTGCTGTCTGGGTAGGGATCCTCCGCCGCATCCAAACATGGCTGTGAAGTCGGGAACACAAAACAGTTCTTGCGGAACGTTTCCAGCTGAGCGAGCTTCTTTCTCACGTCCTCCTTCGCAGATATCTTGAATACTGCAGCAAAATCGTTCGTCCAGTCTCTGCAAACGTTGACAGCCTCTATTATTTTGTAGAACTCCCCCAGCCCAGCGATACCGAGCCCCATCTCAAGCGTCTCCTTGGCCTCCTGGAACGTGACGCGGTCGTCCCTGAGCGGACGCCCTTGTCTTAGCGCCTCAACGGACTCATCATACGACCTCCTCGCGATAGCCACCCTCTGGGAAAAGACAGCCTCTCTGTCTATCATGTCCCGCAGGAAGGGATTCCACTTGCTATCCTCGAGAATCATACTCTCAGACTCTTTGTACAGCGACCTCGCCATAGAGATATCGTAGCCCTCCACCGGCTTGCTGTTGACGTAGACGCCAACCCGCGCACTGATTTTCTCACAGTCCTTAAAGTGTGTCTCCAGCGTCTTGAGGAACTCAATGTCTTTCCGGGCAAACACCTTCCGCGCCTTGGTAAGGGCCTCTCTGAAAGTTTTGAGATTGAAGCCGCCTTTCAGCTCGTCAACCTCTGAGCCAGGCGACACATTTCTCCGATCACTGGAGTCATCAGACGCAGACTGCTCCGTGCTAACCACCTTACGCAGCTTCGAAATGAGTGCTTTGCGCTCCTGCAGTCTCTCCAGGAAGCTGACAGAGGGAAGCTCTATAGCAAACGACTGGCCTAAGCTTATCATGTTTTCCAGCTCCTCATCATTGACGTCATGCTCGGAGTTGAGCATGTTCCTCGCTCCTGTCTCAAAGCTTTCAATCTCTCTGGCAAATTCAATAAGCTGGTCTATCTCCGGTGCGGTAAAACAAAGATTTGGAATCTCGCTCAGTAGCAGCTGTAGGTCCTCAAGGTAGTTAACTTCGTTGGCATCAACTCCTGCGCCGTCCTCCTCCTCAAGTTTGACGTTATTGCGCATCTTCCCATTTCTCTGGGCATTATCGTCGTTTCTCCGACGAATTCGCTTCTGCTGCTTCGAAGAGAGAAACACCTGCGCCTTGTTGACCCAATCGTTACAGTAATCAACGTATCTTTCCAAATTCCTAAACTCCGCCCACGATTTGAGGTACTTCTCGTCCCGCACCTTGCCATCCGTGGCACACTGCTGTTCTCCTTCAGAGTCCATGTCGTTGTACGTCGCCAGCCCTTTGAGGTTGAATATCTTCTCTCCCTCAGCCAGCAAGCTCCGCAGAAGCTTCAAGGATGGAACACCTGCAGTCTGCATTCCGTCATTATACTTGATGGACCAGTCTTCCGGCGTCTGCATATATGCTTTAAATTGCCTCAGCACTTGCTTCAGCTTTTCATCGTTCGCATACACGTGCATCTCAACCTCAATCTCACACCCTTCCAGTCTCTCCATAATACCGGCCCTGTTATCAAGGAAGTAGCTACACGGCAGACTCAAGGAGTAGTCCGTCATACGGTTCACAATGACAACCTTCGAAGGAAATGAGTTGACAGCGACATCTGTGTGATACGCCTGAGGTTCTTTGTCGGCCACCTCCCTGATGTTTGGGAATGCAGCCCTTACTCTGCTCCGCTCATCCAAGATCTTATCCAGCATCTCGGCATAGATAGGAGTAGTGACCTTCAGAAGTTCGGGATCCCGACCTTGTTTAGCGATATTAAGCAGCAGCTCAAACGTTGAGAACACAGGCAGCAGCCCCTGGTTGTGGAGCCACTTCTCGCCCTTCAGAGCGTGATTGAGCCAGGACGGAGGCGCAACACTAACGCTTTCGGAGGTGGTGAACCCCAGCGATATAACTGACGAGTAGGCCTCGGGATACTTAATGATAAGCTCGCCTGCCTCCTGGTACGTAGAAAACACTTCGATGCCGTTCGCCTCCAGGGTCTCCGGTGTGATAAAAAAGTCTTGGCTGAACTGCGTCTTTTCAGGCTCCAGAAATTCCAAAACAGTTCGAAACGCTCTATCTCTGTGGGAGATCCTTTTTGTGTCTCTAGCGGTAGGGATTCTGTTCTCTGTGGTACATGTTATAAAATCCGAATCATAGTTCACGTTCCAGTAAGCCTCTCCTGACTTCGTTTTACACGTCCTCAAGAATTCCTTTTCCGCCTCGTCTCTCCTTAGGATGTCTGTCTTGCTTTTCAGGCATTTCTGCATTAGCGCCTCAAACTTTTCTCTGTCTTTCGGTGGTATGAAATACCACAATCTCGCCTCGCCGATGTGGTGATAGTCAACCAAATGCAAAAAGTGGTCCTCGGAAGTCCAGCTTTCGGTTCCAAATAGCATTCCTATTGATAGCGATGGCCTCGTTACAGAGTATGCATCCTGCGACAGGAATCTCAATATTGAGTGGTCGTCTAGAGCGAGGTTGCTCAAATTCCAGGGCTTGAGTGCCGGCTCTCGACTCCGGCTGTGGTAGTCCTCCGCTTTGTCGATAATTGGGAACCCTGTTTCGTGAATCGCAGAGGGTATGCGGATCGCCGCCTCCACCTCGAACTCGCACGTCTGCTTCTTGACCGTCTCCCAGTATAGCTTTTCCAGCTCTCTGAAATTTGGCGCGGAGACAAACACGCCATTGGCAATTCTCAACGCTCCAGACATAAAGTTCGGTTTCTGTAGTGACTCCTGGCGGACCGAGTCGTAATAGTACTTGAAGATGATATCCTGAAACTTTGTGTTTTTATCACAGAACTGCCTCAGATTGTAGAGCGGCGATAGCTTGGAGTCCAGAGAGCTCGAGTCCTCTACCTCTGCGCCATCGTGCCACCCGTAGAAATCATACGAGGGAAGCGTCTGCTCATCATCAAGCGTGATCCCTGCCCTCACATCCGTGAGCGAGTCAAAGAACGTGGAAAATCCCTTAGACTGCAGCTGATCACGCAGCCGCCTGAACTCACGCGACGAGCCTATCACGTTCGGAACGAGCGACATATCAGTCAGATCTTCCGTGTTTTCCTGTCCTGCGACGGTAGGTGGTTCACTCTTTATACGTTTAGCAGGTCCATTCTCAGCTCTATCCTCGTCCTCAATGGGTCTCTTCGCAGACTCCCCTGATGAGCTTAGTCTCTCATCCACTTCAGACCTCTCGGTACCCACCGCTGTTTCTGCAGTAGCGTTTGTAGCGTCATCCGCTTTGGGCATCCCCGTATTCTCGGCGGTCTGTGGTGCTGCACTGGTAGTCTCATCCACTTTAGGCCCTTGCGCAATCTCGCTGCTGTCTCCTGCCGGGCACTCTGGTGGTCGTTCCCCAGTATTGCTCTCCACAACCGCTGCATTATTTTCACTTTCGGCTGTTTCCGCGTCGGCCGGTTTATTTACAATCTCGCCCACGGCGGCTGCAGCCGTGGACGTACCAGCCACTGGCGTGTTTTCCAGGGGCACGCCAACCGGAACAGTTTCTTGCGCTTGTGCGACCGCGCTCTGTTGTGTTGAATTCCTCATCTCCGCCTCGTGCAGGTCGAACTGGTAAACGACTCTTTGGTATGCGGACTTGAGCGACGACGACAGAGAGCTCGTGATCTTACCACTGTAACCAAGCTCTCTCCCTATCTGTGCCCATAATTTTCTCTGGCACACAGCCTCGTATCCGCCGCGAAGCTTAACGCAGTTGCGGAGTCTATACAGGTCCAACGACCGCTTGTCTATGCTTGGCAGGCGCGTCACCGAGATCCGCCGCTCCTTCAAGAAATCGCACAGTTTGTGATGGAACTCGAGGCGCGACGCTAGCTCTGTATTCTGCGGGTTCAGCAGCTGTCTGCGGGTCCTGAACCAAAACAGCTCCGTGTTCAGGTTGAACGTCATATCCCACCCCTTCGGCGGTATCACCTTTACCGCACCGTACTTCTCGCCCGCCGGCCTTAGTGATTCTATGAGTTTTACAGGGTCTGCAAACTCCTCCGCAGTGACGTAAAAGGAAGGGATCGCGCTGTGCACAGGCGGGTTCTTGACCAACGGTTCTCCCAACGCGTTTCGTGCACTCGAGCCTATGATATCCAGTGGCGGGTTCGTCCTCGTCTTGTGCTGCGGGTATAGAAATGGGTTGTAGTGGTGCGTCGGATAAGTGTCTCCGTTTCTCAACATATCTGACGACAGAGACTTATAGAACCTCGACGTCTTCGGCGGGCCCGCCGAGTTCTGCGGGGAAAAAACAGAGTGCGGCACTCCCGCAGGAGGCACTGCGTACACCTGTGAAGCAGGGCGCGTGGTATAAGTGCCATTTGCAGGCTGAACGACGGGGTGCTTTGCGGCTGAGGGAATGACACTGTGCGGATCCCGCTCGCCAGAGGTGGCCACATGCCTGTAATGCAGCGTCAGCTTCTTCTTGCTCGAGCCTCCAGCGGAACGCTCGCCACCGCCTGGTGTGCTTGAAACCACGCTCCTCGCCACAGTAGGCTGCTCCGGGTTTTCTCTCTGCGCCTGCGCTAGCTGCTGAGGTGGGCTTCTCTCGCGCAGTTCACCGTGCGGTGCCTCCGTTATCTCCACAGGACCTCCCACAGGAGCAGAAGCCCACTGCTCTTGTGCTTCCACCTTGATACCCGGATCGCTCCCCGCTGTAGACGGTATTGTTGTCAGGGCTGCCGCAGCTGTTTGGTTGCTGGGTCCATCCGCGAGCGTGCTCTCTCGCACGGGTGTTATTCCGTCGCCATTTCCCTTTTCCTCGCTTAGATCACCGGATATACTTATGGGCACGCTCTCCACGGGCGATAGCGCTTGAATCGCCGGGTGGCCATCTCCTCCAGCGACATTTTTCACTAGATCCCTCTCGGGCTGCCCCGCGCCAGTCTGATCTGACATATTTTTTCTTCTCGTTTTCGTGAACCTCTCTCAGTTCCAGATTCAGTCCCACGGTCTCGTTTTCCCGTGCGATCTCTCAAATACTACCAGGTCCCACGGAAAAGGACGAATCTCACCATGAAGAATCTCAACCAAAAGGCTTGTCCTTGCTTATCGCGCCCGGAACCGTGCAAAGCGTCCTACTACGCTCAAGCCCACTCCGGAGAAAAGCCTAAAAGCTATAAATCAGCACCCGCCAGTGAAACCAGAGCAGGATACAGGTGCTATATCGCAAATCCACTGCGTCTACCAAGGTATTGCAAGTCTCCAGTTGGGGGAGTGCGATGTTTTGTGGTTACTGACACGGAACACTGGCAGATTAATGCCATTGCCTACAGCAGCAGGTGCTGAGAGGGCGGAACACGGCACAGTCTGCGGATACATTAATAGACGATAAAAATATATGTGTATATAAAAAAGAGATCACTGCTGGGCGCTCAGAGCGATAGACCAGCGTTCCTCTCGCAGACGGAACCTAGACAGCTTTAGCTAATCCAACAGCGTCCTTACCCAGGTCGTACACAGAGTAGTACTTTCTCAGGAACGCATCGCCGATGATGGCCAGAGGACCAATTGGCGCCGGGAAGTCCATACCAGTGAAGGCAGAGATACAGCTTCCCGAAACCTCCAGAGTGTAGTCGTACGGACCAATGGTGAAGTTGTAGCCAGCGAGGTTGAAAGTCAGGTCTGGGAGAGAGTCTCTCTTGGCACAGTCCACGCTGTACTGGCCCGAC
Organism: Kuraishia floccosa; assembly: GCA_030567535.1. Classification (NCBI taxonomy): domain Eukaryota; kingdom Fungi; phylum Ascomycota; class Pichiomycetes; order Pichiales; family Pichiaceae; genus Kuraishia; species Kuraishia floccosa. The sequence goes on from JAJLSK010000020.1 coordinate 70,319, forward strand.
CAGCCCTTCTCGGCGCCAATCTCAGAGTTCAGGATCTCCGCGAGACTGGACGGCAGGGCAATCAGCGAGGTTCCGGTGTCGATAGCGGCACCGGTGTTCTCCAGAGGCGCGTACTCGTCTCCGAGCGCAATTCCGCCGAACGCCACCTCCCAGTAGGCCTTTCTTCTCACTGGCAGCCATGTGATCTTCCCAGAGAACTTGGTCTCGTCGATGCCACCAAAAGTGGCAACTCCGCCATCCTCCTCGTCCTTGGCGGTATCGCCGAGGTAGAACGCAAACTGCGGCTTGTCCAACAGGCCGTTGTTGATGGCCTGGTAGATGGGCGGCACGATCTTGTTGACAGAAATGGAGTCGTACGCCAGCCCGAGAATACCGTCAAACTTGCCAAAGGCAAACGCGAGGCCAGGCTCCGAGGTGGCCTCGGCAAAGTCCTGCTTGGGAATAACCAGGTCGCCGAGAACTAACGTGTCCTGCGAGACGTACCCTTCAAGCGAGCCGGAACCATACTTGATAGCAAACTCGCTGCCATTGGCCTTGTAGGTGGTTGAGTCATCGTGGCTGTACTTGGTGTGCAGAAAGCACGCAAGAGAGCTGCACTCAGAACCCGGAACCCACAGGTTAGACGAGCCGGTGTCGAGAATCACCTTGAACTCCTGAGGAGGAGTCCCAAGCGAGATCTCCGTGTAGTACTGCGCATTCAGATAGTTCGTGAGTGGGGTGTCGTGGCCCGCCTCCGCCTGGAGCCCACCACCTGAGACAAATGGAATCTCAGCCAGCTGCTGCGCCAGCGGGTTCTGCTTCTCGTAGAGAGAAACATACTTGTTCTTAATTGAGTTGACATAAGTCTCGAAAGTGGTATCCTTGAGCGAGTCTGACACAGGGTGCTTCTTAATCTTCGCAGAGTGTACTTTCCCCTCCACGGTATCGGCTGCTGCCAGCAGGTAGAGCGCAATTGACGCCAGGGCCGTGAACGATAGCTTCATCTTGCTTTTATTTGAGTGTATTTTATTTTACCTCCCTGTACTAGTTAATGGTCTCTTATCGGCTAGATATAGATACCAGGAATGCAAACTTAAAAAAGAGCGAATGGATTATCTACTGTCTCTTCTGTGAATGGTAATTATCCGGCAAAATAATAAACGTATACCCAACAAGAAGATCCTTCAAAGAGAAGCTCCGAGATATATGTAAACTGTTTCTGGTGTAAAAGACAATACCAGCGCTGCCTCCTTTCCTCATCTGCTCGCTTGCTCTCCACACACAAAAATGCTCGCCACCCTGAATTTACCGGTGTTACCCGGATAGATGACAACACTGCCTACGTCATAGGTGTTCATTGCGCCACATGCTGCTGCTCCCAATCACTGCGCTCCCCTCGGCCGGCACGGCCTGCTGCGCAACTATGTTCAGGTCGGCTCGCTTTGCGCGCTTGCTGGTGTTGGTATCGCCCACCGCACTCGGCGCTACTCCAGCAATCGCCGGGGCCGGTGTCGCGGCTGCCACCCCGCCCTCGGCGGTGAGCGACAGCCGGCGCTTCGCGCTTGTCCGCAGCACCGCAGCAGAGCCGCCTGCACTGGCATACAGCAGCTTGGGGAGCAGCCGCCTGTCCACGTCTCCCTGCGCGAGCACGCGGATGTTGTCGCTGTGCGCTCTGACAACCACGTCGCCCCTTTCTTCATCCTCCTCGTCCCCTTCCTCCTCCTCACATCGCTCGCCGTTGTGGAACAGCCCCGTACTGTCGTTAATGGCCACGCGAAACCCGAGTCGCTCCTTTTTGTGCTCATCGATGAACAGATGGATCACCGCGCCGTTAAACAGCTTGACCTTGTTCCCCTTGCCGATCTTGTGTCCGTTGACGTAGCAGTCGTTCGAGCTAAAGTCCAGCAGCCACACATCCTCGAGACCCATGGCCGGTGACTCGAAGATCGACGTTCGCAGAACAGGGTGCCGTTTTCGCAGGATGAGGCAGTGCACTTTCGAGATCCGCACGTCGTCAATGGTGAAATTGCACTCTGGGTTTCTTCCTATCGTGTACGGATTTCTCCCCTGCGGTATGAAGATAGACTTCGACCTACCCTCCTCCTTCACGAGCGTCAGAAAGGTGCCCGGGGGAGCTGCAGGCGCCGAGCTGGTCTTACCGCCGAGCTCCGACAGGTGCTTGTGTGTTATCGGCGAGACCGCGCCTTTCGCGGCGTCGTCTCCGATCAGCGACGTGCCGTTATGCGACGTTCCATCCGGCGCCTCCACATTCATGCGCAGCATCTGCTGTGAGAGGGAGCCACCCTCCTCGCTGCTGTCGCCCGCACCCGCGCCCGCCCTTTTGTTGTGCTTGGGTGCACCTTTCGGCACATCCGGTACCTTGAAAACGGCGCCGTGCTGTTCCTCCTCGCCGTCGCCAGCGTCCGCGGCCGCTTCTTCGGCGAGTGGCCTCCTCGCGGCCTTGCCCGACTGCTGGCTCTCCAGTCGCCGCTGGTGTGATTGACTCTGCGACAGGCTGATCTGGCTGTCCGTGGCGATTTCCGAGATCCACGGGTGTCTCAGCGCATCCTTGGCACCGAGCCGCTTGGCAAAGTCAACCTGCAGCAGCTTATCGAGGAAGTCCTTTCCGGCGTCTGATATTCCGTTGTCCGTCAGCAGCGAGTCGTGGTAGCTCCCGGCAATGATATTCTTCAACAGCGACTCCTGGGTGGACCCGCTGAAGGGCAGGTGCGAGGTGAGGATCACAAACACAAGACAGCCCAGAGACCACATGTCAACCTTCGATGAGTACGACTCGTCAAACTTGCGGTGGCGCTCGCCACCGCCGTAGCGCCCGGATATCACCTCTGGCGCGATGTACGCGAGTGTCCCGCACAGCGTCTTCATGATCGTCGCGTTGTCGGATATCTTTGCCAGCCCAAAGTCGGTGATCTTCACCTTGACCGGGTCGTCCTGCGCTATGAGTATGTTATCTGGCTTGAGGTCGCGGTGCGAGATCCCGAGATCGTGCACGTAGTCTATCGCCTCCAGTATCTGCTTCGTGATTTCCCGTCCCGCCGCCTCGCCCACGGACCCGTACACCGCGACAAAGTCCATCAGGTCACCACCGGGCACGTACTCCATCACCAGGTAGAAGTGATCGCCGTCCTCATAGAACGCCTTCAGCCGCACTATCCCAGGGTGGTGCAGTTTCTGCAGGATAGCCAGCTCCCTGTTCACGCCCTCCATACCGTCGGTCATCGCTTTTTTCTTGGATATTATCTTGACCGCGTACGTCTTCCCGGACGCGCGCTCGATCGCTTTCTTCACCGTCGCAAACGCGCCCGACCCGACAACCTCGTCGTGGATGAAGAAGTCCGCGTCTATCCCCTGCTGTATCTGCTGCTGGCTCTCAGGGAGCACCGCCGCGCCGACAGCACGCGGCTTGGGGAATACCACAAGGTACCGTATCACGTCTGCCGGTATGCCTATGCCTATGCTGATCTCGTCGCCTTGTGTCAGGATGTAGTTCGTTCCCTTCACGAGCTTCGACCCGTTGATGTATGTCCCGTTCGTCGACACATCCTGCAGCATCAGATTATAGCTCGCCGACCGCAGCTTACCGCTGTGCTGCTGATTTGGGGTCTTTTTGTTAACCCATATCTTGAAGTGTTTATTGCTTATTCTGTTAGATCGCGACGGCAGCACCACATCGCACGAGTTCACGTTCCGCCCAAACACCCACTCCACGATCCCCTTCGTCTTCTCGTGCTTGTCGATCCGCAAATCAACGTACTTGTCCTCGGCAGACACAGTCACCGTGGTGCATATGAGCCTGCAGATCACCCCGTCCTCGAGCAGACTGTTCTCTATCGACTCGGCCGCGTCCGCGTTCGCCAGCTGTGTCGGCTGCGTCGGCTGTGTATACGTGGGCTTCGTCATGCCGCTCCGCCTGTGCCCTCTCTCTCTCTCTCTCTCTCTCTCCGCTCGCGCGTCCGTCAGGTCGGTGCGCTTTCCGCCCGCTCGCTGAACACAGATACGCGGGAGCCTCTCTCTCTGAGCGACCTCGCGATATCCCCTCTGCTCGCCCGCGCGCAAAACAGAAACGCACGCCAGTCTCCTGCCTACAAGATACAGCTCCTACCACTGCAGCTCGCACAGAACCTCGCCTTGCCCGACACCCAGTAGCCCGCTGGGCGAAAACGACGCGTAAAGATGGAAGGTCGTGCATGAAAGAAATATCCTCTGCTGGCCGCCCCTACTGCCGGAAACGGGAAGCGACGATGAGGCTGGAGAAAATTTCACTGGAGGGAGAAACCACGGAACTGAAGAGCAGCGGTAGAGATGGAACAGACGGGTGCGAGTAGTGTTGGAGAGAGCAGCGGTGCCGGTGGCAAGCGCGGGCCTGTGGGTGAGCCCAACGGGGTGGAGACGAAGCGGGCGAGGACCGGCCTGGAGCCCGGAACGTCGCCGGTGGGACTGCAGGAGAGCGACGTGGGCATCACGGAGTATATATCTGAGGGCGGGACGAGCGGGTTTTCCGGGATCCTGAAGCAGCGGTACACTGACTTCCTGGTCAACGAGATTGGCACGGACGGTGCTGTGGTACACCTGGTGGATACGGGTATCCCTGACAAGCGGGACCGGCGCAGGGAGAAGCGGGAGCACGACAGGGCGCCCGGCGGGGAGTCGGTGGCCGAGGAGTCGGTGGCCGAGCAGCCTGTGGCCGAGCAGCCGAAGAGCCGTGTGTCGGAGCTCAGCGCGCAGCACAGGATCGAGCTACTGGAGGTGTTTGGCGAGGAGGACCTTGCGAAGATCGAGGAGCTGGTGCAGGCCAAGAGCGCACACATGGAGACCGCGCGGGCGTACGACGACAAGTCAGAGCGGACCCGCATCCACAGGCTGGTGCGGGAGGCGTTTGGTGGGCGCTTGGAGACGTCCACTACGGACGCCAACAGGTTCAAAGTGTCGAAAGGCCGCGGCGGCAGGGGCGACGGAGGGCGGAGCCGCGGGATCGCCTCCAGCCCAGCGTTCGCCGAGCTGCTGGGCCCACCCAAGAGGTTCCTGCACATGACGGTGTACAAGGAGAACAAGGAGACCATGGAGGTGGCGGCGCTGCTTGCGCGGTTTCTGAAGATTCCCACGAAGCTGGTGCGGTACTCGGGTACGAAAGACAGGCGCGGCGTGACTGTGCAGCGGATGTGCATCGAGAAGATGCGCGCAGAGCGCGTCAACACCCTGAACAGGACGCTGCGCGGAGTGAGGCTCGGGTCGTTTGCGTACGCTGACGAGTTTCTGAAGCTGGGCGACCTCAGGGGCAACGAGTTCATCATCACGATCAAGGACGTCGCGGCGCACGGCGACGGCGAGCTCGAGAGCACGCTCGCGCGGTCGTTCGAATCGCTCAGGACAAAGGGGTTTCTCAACTACTTCGGGATGCAGAGGTTCGGCACGTTTTCGGTATCGACGCACCACGTCGGGGTCAAGCTGCTGCAGAGCAGCTGGAAAGACGCGGCGGAGCTGATACTGTCCGAGCAGGAGCTGGTGGTGCCCGAGTCTGTCGAGTCGCGGAGGATATGGAGGGAGACGCACGACGCGGCGAAGGCGCTCGAAAAGATGCCGACCAGGTGCAGCGCGGAGTTCAGCATGCTGCGGAAGCTCAAGGGCGAGAGACGCGTCACCGCAGACGACGGCAGCACCGACTACACCGCCGGGTCTTATTTCAACGCCATCATGCAGATCCCGCGGAACCTGCGCATGATGTACGGCCACGCGTACCAGTCGTACGTGTGGAACTGCGTCGCCTCACGGCGGTTCCAGCTCTTTGGGCTGCGCGTGGTAGCGGGCGACCTCGTGCTCGCAGACGCGGAGCAGGAGCGCGAGCCGGCAGCCGGCGACAAGGACGGCAATAGCGACGCGGAGGACGCGCCGGAGCTGCACTATGCGCGTGCGCGAGCCATCACGCAGGCGGAGGTCGACGCCGGCACGTTCTCCATCTACGACGTTGTGCTCGCGACACCGGGGTTCGACATCGAGTACCCGGCGAACAGCGAGCTGCTGCGCGCGTACACGGACGTGATGGCGCGCGACGGCCTGGACCCACACAGCATGTCGCGCCACGTGCGGGAGTTCTCGTACGCCGGGTCGTACAGACACCTCGTTGGGCGCGCAGCGAACGTGGAGTACTTCGTGCGCAGATACCGCGACAACAACGACTCGCTCGTGAAGACGGATCTCGAGCTGCTGTTCGGCGACGGCGACGCGCCGCAGCCGCTCGACGAGGCGCAGCGCGTGGTGGCGTCCGACTCTGACGGCACCAGGACCGCCGTCGTGCTGAAAATGCAGCTCGGCGTGTCGGCATACGCCACAATGGCACTGCGCGAGCTGATGAAGAGCGACACCTCGCGGCACGGCGTCGCGTACCACGCTGGCGCGTAGCCGTCTCTGTCTTGCTGTGCGGCTCGTTATAGTCTCGACAGACACCAACCGACACAAAGGAGAAGCCACGCGAGGGGGGCAAGCGATCTTGGCCAGCCGTGGTGTTTATAGTTGGCGTCAATACATAAGCACTGGGCTATGTTCAGACACATAGCAGACAGCGATCTCGGCATCGAGTGTAGCGAGCTGCGGCAGTTTCCCGGCGTCGAGTGCTCGCTGACGCCCGCAGACGGGCCGGGCAGGTGCAGCGGGGAGGCAGGCACTGTGCGGCCGCCCAGGTCGCGCATCTCATCGCTGAGCACGCTGCTCGGAGTTGACAGAGAGCGGCTTGCCGAGCAAGGGTCGCACTCGTCGGTGGTGGCTGCGCGTGGCGATCACGTCGGGTTCAAGCAGCTCGCGAAGGCGTACACAAAGGGGATCCTCACGTGGGGGAGCGCAACCGGCGACGACACAAGACACAGGCTGTTCTCCGGGTCCGGGAACGCGAGCCTCCGGCTCAGAGACGGGAAGAGCGAGAGCGCCGAGGCGGCAAGAGTCACCACAGCCGGCACCGGCGACGACCGCGGCAGTCGCAGAGCACGGCCGGGGCTCGGAGAGCGCCACCTTCTGCGGAACGAGAACGTGGTCAACATGGCGGCGGCGGCCGCCACAGCGGGACAGCCCGCGCGCGGCGCCGCCGTCAGCGAAGGGCACAGGCGGAGCATCGTCATGCCCAGCGTGCCGTGCTCTGTTGGCCTCAACAACCTGCTTTCGCAAGTGCACGGCGGCGCGCTGGAGCGCGTGGCCGTGGCGAGCTGTGCGCGCGATGCCAGCTGGTACACCGTCGAGCTTGTCTTTCTGGAGGAAGAGCACGCTGAGAAGTTTTTCGCGTTCGCGTCCACGGGCATGTTTGAGATCAACGGGAAGCACTTGCAGCCGGAGTGGTCGCCGCTCAACTACTGCGTCCCCGCGGCGGTCGCGGAGGAGCTCGCGTGCAACAGCGACTGCCGGCGGGTGCTCATATTCAAGCGCAAGACGGCCGAGCGCGGCCGCGACGACAAGACCCCCAGCTGTGTGTCGGTATTTGCAGTGCGCGACGCCTACAGCGAGTTTCGCGCGTACGGCCCCGTCGTGGAGATACTCCCTGTGATTTCCAGGAGGCTCTGTTTCAGCGTGCAGTTCTTCAACATCCGCGACGCCATCCGCCTCAAGGCCGACTTTGCCTCCCACAGCGGCGCCGTCTACGACCACTACCGCGACTGGAGCGTGTGGTACGGGCGCGACGTGAGCGAGCAGCCGTGTCTGCAGTGCTGACTGATCCCACAACACTGCGAGTGTGGTAGTGATAGCCACTAGCAGTAAGTAACCCCCAAAGACCGAAATAAACAGAGATCCAGTCCAAGCTCCCCCCGGATCTCGGCACCGGAAGCGGCACCGGCAGTCGACGGCGGATAAATTCGCGCTTGGCACCTGCACACGACCCGTTCGTGTTTGCGAGAAAAAAAAAGAGAAGCGCTGTGCGCGAGTGCTCTCACGGTCTATTGGCTGAGCGCAGAGACTGTAGGAGATACATCTACCGGAATACACTGGTGGTGGCATGGAATAGTAATTGCACTGAGCCGTCAAACCGCCGTATATTAGAGTTGCTAGAGTTGAAAAAAAGTACAGGTTTCTATAAGAGTGACTGGGGTGATCCGCATCAGCACACACCCACACACTCTCACCCTCACACACACACACACGGCATCTATACGTTAAGCGCCGAGGTTTGTGAGAGTTGGCTCTTTTTTTTCTGCCACGCTTTTTCATTTCTGGAGATCCACCCGCCAGCACAGCTGCACAGGTAGATGGCCAGTACAGAGTAGAAGCGTGCGACGTGATACGGAAGATATCAAAGCAGGAGGATAAACTACCACCCCCCCCCTTAGCCGGTAACTAGCGCGGAACAGAGACAGCTGTTGATAATGCCGTCAAAATTCTCCACGTTCTCGCTGGGCCACAAGCAGCACGACGAGCATGCTAAGGATGTGCACGCAGTGCCGATGGGGCTATCTGCGAGCTCGAAGAAGTCGTTTCTCGGAATATCGCTCAGGAAGACCAACTCGATAGACTCGAACACGTCGTATCTGAGCGACAGCGAGCACCACCACCACTCAGCACACCCGCACCAGCGGGACCCGCAGCACACGCTCGGGCACCACACGGAGGACGTGGCGAAGGTGCGGTCGAACCACGCGTCGATGGTGGAGCTGAAGCGGTTCTTCAGGTCAACGAAGAAGAGCTCGTCGGAGCACCATCTGCACACGCCGTCGCACCAGCACTCGCTGAAGCAACTGAGCTCGCTCAGCAGCCCGGACAGCGCCAAGGCCGGCACGCCCGGTACGCTGTCTGCGAACGCGTCGTCTACGGCGCTCTCGGCGGCGGCACAGGTGCCGACGTTTACGCACGATGAGAACAACAACATGATTTTGAACGCGACGCCCAAGTTCCTCGACGACCTCGAGGGCTCGCTGTCGAAGCGCTACGGCAAAATGGGCAAGACGCTCGGGTCCGGCGCGGGCGGGTCGGTGCGGCTGCTAGTGCGCGAGTCGGACGGCGTCACGTTTGCCGTGAAGGAGTTTCGCGCGCGCAGGCCGAACGAGAACGTGAAGGAGTACGCGAAGAAGTGCACTGCTGAGTTCTGTATCGGCTCGTCGCTGCACCACCCGAACGTGATCCAGACGCTCGACATCATATCTGAGAACAACCACTACTTTGAGGTGATGGAGTACGCGCCGATCGATTTCTTTGCGGTGGTTATGTCGGGGAAGATGACGCGGTCCGAGATCAACTGCTGCATGAAGCAGATCACGCTCGGCGTGCACTACCTGCACACGACGGGGCTCGCGCACCGCGACCTGAAGCTGGACAACTGCGTTGTCACGAGAGAGGGCATCGTGAAGCTGATCGACTTTGGCTCGGCGGTGGTGTTCAAGTACCCGTTCGAGGACAAGGTGGTGTACGCGCACGGGATCGTCGGGTCCGACCCGTACCTCGCGCCAGAGGTGCTCACCAGCACCGAGAGCTATGACCCGCAGCTCGTGGACATATGGTCGATCGCGATCATATACTGCTGCATGACGCTGAGGCGGTTCCCGTGGAAGGCGCCGAAGCTGTCGGACTCGAGCTTCAAGCTGTACGCGATGGAGGACGACACGCCGCACGACTACGTGAAGAGCGCGGAGAACCACCGCGCGCTGCTCGTGAAGCGGAAACAGAAGCTGGTTGAGCAGCAGCAGCTCAGAGAGAGAGAGAGCTGCTCGCCGCCCGCGAGCGCGGACGCCAAGGTTGCGGAGGCGAGCGAGGGCATAAAGAACCTGGAGATCAAGCCTGCGGCAGAGTCGACGGAGGCCGAGGAGAAACCGGAGACGAAGGCTGAAGACAAGGCTGAGGACAAGGTCGAGGACAAGGTTGAGGCAAAGGTCGAGGACAAGGCCGAGGACAAGGTCGAGGCAAAGGTCGAGGCAAAGGTCGAGAACAAGGCCGAGGAGAAGACCGAGAAGGTTGAAGAAGCCAAGGTCAAGGACGCGCAGGAGCAGGCGGCGGAGGCTGAGAAAATCAAAGTTGCGGCTGTCGACGAAAAGGTTGAGGCCGAGGCGGAGAAACCGGAAGCCAAACAGGAGCATAAACCAGAGAAAGCGGAAGGTAGCACGGAGCCGGAGGATAAGGGCTCGGAGAAGCCCGAGCGGAGGCAGACCGGCGTCAAGACCACACATAAGCAGATCCACGGCCCGTACAGGCTGATGAGACTGTTACCGCACGCGGCGAGACCGATCGTGTCGCGCATGCTTGCGATAGACCCCGCGAAGCGAGCAACGATGGCGGACATACTCAGCGACGAGTGGTTCAACGAGATACGGTACTGCACGTGCGACGAGAAGGGCAGAGTGATTCTGGACCCGAGCCACAAGCACACGACCGCTGACAGCGAGGCCGGTGCGTAGTGGTGTTGCACCTCTCTGTTGTCGCTGCTCCCGTGTTTGCATTTGTTCCCCCGTGGGGTTCGTCCCACCATTCCGCTCATATACTCTACTTTTTTTTTTCTTCTTTTTTGATACATTATAGGCACTTACTTATACACTCATGGGAACTTTTTAATTTTGGGGCGGGTTGCCTCGCTTATTTATTTATATAGACAACAGAGTCGAGCGCACCGCTGAGTACCCTTCCGTAGCGCGCCTACCGCTTCGTCCGCTTCTTGTGCTTGTTCTTATTCTGCACTTTGGTCTTGTTCATCGTTCGCTTCTGGTCCTCCATCCGGTCCCCCTTGGTTTTCTTGTACGACTTGCCTCCGTCCTCGTCTCTTGCCTCCTGCGCCTTGCGCTTCTTGCTGTTCAGCGGCTTCTTCTGCGCCGACAGCGCCTTCTTCCCCTGCTTCTTGTCCGCCTCGCTCTCGAACCACGTCCGCTTCGGACGCGCTGCGATTTCCTTCGAGTACCGCAGCAGGTTCTCGCTCTTGCTCAGCTGCATCTCTGCCTGTAGTATCTCCTTCTCGCTCTTCTCCTCCTCTAGGATCTCGCCGATCGTCTCCTCTTTGCTCTTAATCACCCGGTTGATCTCCTCCACCTGGCTCCAGTCGAGGTTGCGCCCTACAACTTTGTTCTTCGACCCCTCGCTGTTCTTGACCGCCTCCTTGACGATCGCCCTGTCGTGTGTGCTCTCTCCGACAAAAGAGATCGAGCGGCCCTCGCGCCCCGCACGCGCGGTTCGCCCGACTCTGTGCAGGTACACCTCGTAGTTCTTCGGCATGTCGTAGTTGATCACGTTTTCGATCTTCGGGATGTCGAGCCCGCGCGACGCGAGATCCGTGCAGATGAGCACGGGCACCTTCAGCGTCTTGAAGTCCTCCACGTTCCGCAGCCGCTGCTCCTGTGTGAGCGACCCGTGCAGCTCCGACACCTTCAGCCCCAGGAGCCCGAGCACGACGCGCAGCCGGTGCGCGGTCTCCTTGCGCGAGACAAACACCACTATCCTGTTTGCGCTCTTCGAGTCTATCTTCGTGAGCACGCTGAAGAGCACCGCGGGCCGCAGCGACTCGCGCTTCCTTATGCGGATGAACTCCTGCACGAGCCCCGATGCGGTCGTCTTCGGAGGGTCGATCATGATCCGCACGGGCCGCTTCAGCGAGAGCTGGATCATGTCCTTGATCTTCGAGTTCATCGTTGCCGAGAACAGCAGCGTCTGCCGCTTCGCGGGGATCAGCGACAGGATCTCTGTCAGCTCCTTCTGGAACCCTTCCTCGAGCATCCTGTCTGCCTCGTCCACGACTAGGATCTCGACGTTGTCCACGCTGAAGCTCGGCGAGTTGCGTATGTGGTCGATGAAACGGCCGGGCGTCGCGATAACCACGTCCGGCCGCTGCTTCAGCTCCTGCTCCTGCTGCCGCAGGTTCAGCCCGCCCACCGCGAGCCCGAACGTGAGCCCGTTCACAAACCGCGCGATCTTGCGCCCCACGTCGTGCACCTGGATCGACAGCTCGCGCGTGGGCGTGAGCACAACAACACGCGTGCTCGCTATCTGCGACGGCTTGTACAGCAGCCGCTCGATGATGGGGATCATGTACGCGGCAGTCTTACCGGACCCGGTCACCGCACCGGCAACCACGTCCTTGCCGAGCAGCGAGATCGGGATCGACGCGCTCTGGATGGGCGACGGCCGCACATACCCGAGCGCCGCGAGCCCCTTCAGCACAGGCCGCGACAGCGACAGCGACTGGAACGTCTTGTGCACCACCTTATCAGCGCTCTCCTCGTCGCCGGCGTAGAAGTTTGCCATCTCCTCAGCCGTGTCCTCTGTCTCCCCGCCCTGCTCCCTGTCCTCGTCGCTTTCCTTTTCTTTTTCTTCTTCGTCTTCGCTTTTGTCTACGTCTCCGTCTTCGTTTTCGTCTTCGTCTTCCTCCTCCTCCTCCGGCTTCGCCCCCATCCCGAAACCATCAAGCGCAAGCTGGTCCTCGTCCTCGGCGCCTTCCTCTTCCTCGTCCTCGCCCTCCGCCTCGTCCTCTGCCTCACCCTCCTCAGAGTCGCTCTGGCCCTCCACTTTCACGAGCTGGCCGAGCCCGCCCTTCCGCCTGATAATCACATCGAGATCCACGTCCCTCCTAATGGTGTCGCCCTCGTCTTTGGAGTCGCCCTTGAGATCCCAGCCGCGGAACGCCGTGTCCACAGTGTCAAAGTCGTCGGCGTTGAAGCTGAACGCCGGGTTCAGGTCCTTCGCCACTTCTGTCTCGTCCTCGCTCACGGCCTTAGCCTTCTTCTTCGCCTTCTTCGCCTTCGGCTTCTTCGCCGCGGCCACCTCGCTCACCTTCACGCCAATGAGCTCGTCCTTGTCCTCCTCCGCAGAGTCCTCGTCGTAGTCAGGCACTTCCTCCTCGCTGTCGGAGATCGTGAGCACGAAATCAGCAACTTTCGGCGCTCTCGCCGCCGGCTTTCTCCGCGTGCCGGCTCCCTTCACTGATACAGCCGCCATTCTATCCTCTCTGCTCACCAGTCACAGAAAATACACAGAAATTACACCTCCCGCTGCTCTCCTCTGCGGAAAACCAAAAAAAATTTCAGAGTGCGATGAGGTTACCCGGATATACAGTACCCTCTCGCTTTGTGCGCTATGGGGCAGAGACCACGGCCAGAGGAGCAGCTGGCGTTGGCGATGGGAGGGATCAGGCCGTTGGATGAGAGCGTGGTGACGGCGCTGCGGTCGCAGGTGACGATCACGTCTGTGGCGGCGCTTGCGAGGGAGCTCGTGGAGAACAGTGTCGACGCGGGGAGCGCGAACGTGCGGGTTGCGCTCACGCTCGGCAGCACGTACTCGGTGGTGTGCGAGGACGACGGCGTCGGGATGGTGCCCGGGGACCTACAGCAGCTGGGGCGGCGGTTCCACACGGGCAAGGTGGGCGACGGTGGGCTCGCGGGCGTGCGCACGCTTGGCTTCAGGGGCGAGGCGCTGCACTCGATCATCGACTGCTGCACGAACGTGGCTGTCGAGTCCAAGCGCCGCGACTACCGCGCAGCGTACGAGATTGTGTTTGCCGGGAAGCGCGGGCGCGTGTGTCTGAAAGAGGGTGGTTTCCGTAGCACACAGGGCACCACCGTGAGCGCGATAAACGTTTTCGGGAACCTGCCCGTGCGGAAGACCGAGATAGACAAGATGGGTGTAGGGAGGACGATCGCAGACACGCGGGACGTGCTGCTCGGAATCCTGGCTGTGAGTCCTCGCGTGAACGTGACGGTTGTTGTCAGCGATGGCCGGGCGCGCGCGAGCATCCGGTACAGGCACGATGCGCGCGAGACCGCGCTGCCGCGCGTGGTGCGGTCGCTGTACGGGGACGGCGTGCTGAGGCGGTACGAGGTGGTGCGGGCAGCTCTCGGGACGTACTCGGTGGAGGCGCTGATCGGGCTGGATCCCGTGCAGACGAAGAGCTTCCAGTTTGTGCTCATCAACAGGCGGCTCCTCCGCGAGGAGTCGGTGTACAAGATGGTGAACCGCCAGTTTGAGGACGCTGACTTTTTCGCTGCCGCGCGGGTGGAGCGCTCGCCGACGAAGATGGTGGGGCGGCCCTACAGCAGCTTCCCGCTGTTCGTGCTGGTGGTGAGCTGCGACCAGCACACCTCGGACATGACGCAGGACCCGTCCAAGTGCATCTTCCACACGGCCCACCTGAAGGTTGTCACACACATGGCGCGGAGGGCGGTCGAACACGTTATCAGCAAGCACAGGCCACGCGCACACAGCCCAGCACCGCACGGAGCTCCGCAGATGACGGAGCTCAGTCCGCGGAGCAAGAGAAACGCGGTACTGGTGCTGGGGACAAAAAGCAAAGTGGCGCGGATCACGCGGAGAGAGGTGGAGGGGAGGGCTGCCCTGAGCAGCACTGTGAGCTACACACCGCAGCTAGCTGTGAAGAAGAGCGTACTCGCGCGCTGCGAGTGCCACGGCGAGGGCGCAGGCGAGGGCGAGCCCTCGCGCTTCATCGGCGGTGCCACGTCGGCGCGTCTCTCCCGGACGATGCTCGCGAAGTACAGGATCATAAAGCAGATCGACAACAAGTTCATTCTGGCGAAGCTGGGCGGGTGTACGCTGGTGGTGCTGGACCAGCACGCGTGCGACGAGAGGACAAAATTAGAGCAGTACATGCGCGAGTTCCTCGCAGAGCTGAAAGAGACCGCCGCCTGCGAGCTCGAGCTCGCGGAGCCGCTCGCGCTCGACACGAGCGCGTACGAGACCGAGCTGTTCCAGCGCTACAGCGGCGCACTGCGGGAGTGGCGCATAGAGTACACCGCGGCCGCCACGCGGGGCGTTGTCGTGACGCACCTGCCTGCGCTCCTCAGTCGGAAGGTGAAGCGCGACCCAGTGTTCCTGAAACGGACGCTGCTGCAGTACCTGTACGAGCTGCGGGACTCGGCCAAGTTCGCCGTGTGCCTCGCGGACGCTGACGCGCGCGACTGGCTGCGCGTGCTCCCGAACATGCCGCGCGTGGTCGTGGACCTGCTGAACTCGAAGGCGTGCCGCGCGGCCGTGATGTTCGGCGACACCCTCACGCGTGCCCAGTGCGACTCCCTGCTCTCGCGGCTGTCGCGGTGCGCGCTGCCCTTCCAGTGCGCGCACGGGCGCCCGTCGATCGTGCCGCTCTCTGTCTGGCAGCGCTGAGCGCGTGGCCCTGCGATTGCGATTATGTAAGATAATGCAATATATTAGCTAATCTTGTCAAAGAGAGGGTAACACATAGTTGTTACTCTCTCCCACACGACCTTTGCAGCCACTGAGCAGCAGCAGCTGTTTTCTGTCCTCTGTAAAAGAGGAGACAGGACAAGGGCAGTTGAGACGCGCAATGGCATCAGAGCCGGAGGATGTGTTCCGTATGTAATAGGAGTTTGGTGATGGCTTTTTTTCCATCTTTGCTCGTGCTGACAGTGTAGGCTCTGCGGAGATGTCTCTGATACAGCTGTACATCCCCAATGAGATTAGCAGAGACTCCATCTACTCGCTCGGGAGTCTGGGGCTAATTCAGTTCAGAGACCTGAATAAAAAGATCAATGCGTTCCAGAGAGTGTTCATTGACGAGATCAGGAAGCTGGATAACGTTGAGCGGCAGTACCGCTTCTTTGCGTCTGCGCTGGAAGACGCGGGCATAGAGTACGAGCTCGCGCCGGAGGAGCAGGATGCGTTTTTGCGGAACGCGCGCAAGATCATAAAGTCGAGCGATGTGGACGAGTACGTTGAGAACGCGGACATCCTCGAGGAGCGCGTGGCGCAGCTGCTTTCTAGCTCGGAGGACCTGCTCAAGCGGCAGATGGACCTGCAGCAGTGGCAGCAGGTGCTTGTGGCGAGCGACGACTTCTTCCAGTCGAACGCCGGCCCGGCGGCCGACGGCGCGCTCGAGAACGGCGGAGTGCCTGACATCAATTTCGTGACGGGCGTGATCCCGCGCGACAAGATGCTCACGCTGCAGCAGATTCTCTGGCGTGTGCTGAGAGGCAACCTCTATCTGAAGTCTGTGGAGATCACGAAACCCATCTTTGACAGCAAGTCTAAAAAATTTATAGATAAGAACTGCTTTGTCATTTTCGCACACGGCGACCTGATCCTGTCGAGAATCAGAAAGATATGCGAGACGCTCGACTCGGACCTCTACTTTGTCGACCCGGAGCTCAAGCAGAGGCATGAGCAGTCTGTGGACGTCAACAGCAAGCTCTCGGACATCACAACGGTGCTGAACACGACGCAGCTGACGTTAGAGGCGGAGCTGAGAGCGCTCTCAGGCGAGCTGAGCACGTGGTGGTCGGTGATCAAGCTCGAGAAGTCGGTGTACTCGGTGATGAACTACTGCCACTACGACCTGAACAGAAAGTGTCTCATCGCCGAAGGGTGGGTCCCGACGGCGGACCTGCCGAAGGTGAAGACCGCGCTGCAGGCCATATCGAACCAGAAGGCGGGCAGTGGCAGCGGCAGCAACGGCAACGGCAGCGCTGCGATCGCGCTGGAGGAGGACGAGAGCTCGTCGATCCCGATCATCATCAACACGCTCGAGACCTCGCGCACACCGCCAACGTTCCACAGGACAAACAAGTTTACCGAGGCGTTCCAGTCGATGTGCGACGCGTACGGGATCGCCACGTACCGCGAGATCAACCCGGGGCTGCCGACTGTGGCGACGTTCCCGTTCATGTTTGCGATCATGTTTGGCGATCTCGGCCACGGATTCCTGATGTTTCTGGCAGCGTCGATGCTCGTTCTCTTTGAGAAGGACATTGGCCTCATGAAGCGCGACGAGATCTTTGACATGGCGTACACAGGCCGCTACGTGCTCCTGCTGATGGGGCTCTTCTCGATGTACACAGGGTTCCTCTACAACGACGCGTTTTCGATCTCGATGACGTGGTTCGAGAGCGGCTGGCAGTGGCCGGCCCACTGGAACGTGGGCGACTCGGTCGAGGCCACGGCCGTGGGCGTGTACGCGATCGGCCTCGACCCCGCGTGGCACGGAGCGGAGAATGCGCTCCTTTTTTCGAACTCGTACAAGATGAAGCTGTCGATCCTGATGGGCTTCATCCACATGTCGTACTCGTACGTTTTCTCGCTCGTGAACGCGCTCCACTTCCACTCGCTGATCGACATTGTCGGGAACTTTGTGCCAGGGCTGCTCTTCATGCAGGGCATTTTCGGCTACCTCTCGCTGTGCATCGTGTACAAGTGGACCGTTGACTGGATTGCGATCGAGCAGCCCGCGCCGTCGCTGCTGAACATGCTGATCTCGATGTTCCTGAGCCCGGGCACAGTGGCCGAGGTGCTCTACCCGCACCAGGCCACTGTGCAAGTGATTCTGCTGCTGGTGGCGCTCGTGTGCGTGCCGTGGCTGCTGCTCTGCAAGCCGCTCTACTTCAAGTACACGCACGACGAGGGCGGCCGCTACGAGCCGCTGCACGACGGCGACGCCGGCGCGGCTGTCGCCGACGACAACAACCTGCTGTCGTCGCTGAACCTCGACGACGACGAGGTGCACGAGGAGCACACTTTCGGCGACGTGATGATCCACCAGGTGATCCACACCATCGAGTTCTGTCTGAACTGCGTCTCGCACACCGCGTCGTACCTGCGGCTGTGGGCGCTGTCGCTCGCGCACGCACAGCTCTCGTCCGTGCTGTGGTCGATGACGATCGCGTCCGCGTTCGGCGTCGCGGGCTCCAGCCCCGGCGTCTCTGTGGGCGCGGTGATCATGGTGTTTCTGATGTTTGGCATGTGGTTTGTGCTCACGGTGTGCATTCTCGTCGTGATGGAGGGCACGTCGGCGATGCTGCACTCGCTCAGACTCCACTGGGTCGAGAGCATGTCGAAGTTCTTCGAGGGAGAGGGCTGGCCGTACGACCCGTACAAGTTTGCGTCGGTGCTCTCTCCAGAGGCTTAGTAGGCATTACGTATATACTCTAACGCTGTTGTCAGCGCTCCCGCTCACCAGGTATGTCCGCATCCGCGCGTCCAGCCGCGCCATGTACTCCGTGTAGCTGTCGGCGGTGGCCGCCGCGGCGTCCGTGTCATCGGCAACGGGCTGCGCGAGCTCGATCTTATTCACGAACGACTCGCTGCCGACAAGAGTCCGCACGCACGCCACCTCGCCGTCGTCCTGCGCCGCCCACACCTTCACCGTGCGGTCGTCGCTGCACGTGAAGAAGTGCACGCCGTCCGGGTGCACGGCGATGTCCCGCACCCACGACGTGTGTGCAGCGAGCGACAGCACCAGCGTCGCGCGCGGGTCTGCGTTCGGCAGCGGCGCGCTGTGCAGCGCGCCGCGCGGCACCGGCAGCAGCCATATCTTGACGGTGTCGTCGCGCCCGCCGGAGACACAGTACTTGTAGCCGAGCTCCGTGTCGTACACCTTGTCGTCGGCGGGCAGCGTTGCCGGCGCGTCGCAGTGGCGCGCCGCCACCTTGTCGAGCAGCGCGCTCGCGACGCGCGGGAAGAACTTGACGCACTCGACCGCCTGTGTGTGTCCGAGCATCAGCGCGATGCCCGTCCCGCTCGAGATGTGCGACAGCCGCACGCTCTGGTCGTTCGAGCAGCTGAGCACGTACTCGCCGTTGCGGCTCACGTCGATGCCGCGCACCCAGTCTGAGTGGCCGACAAACGACTTCAGGTTCCACCCGGACACGATGTCCCAGCTCTTGATGTGTCTGTCGCGCGAGCAGCTCACGAGCTGCCGCGGGTCTGCCGGATTGAACGCGAGCCCCGACACTAAGTGGTCGTGGCCGGCGATCGTGCGCACGTTGGTCATCTCGTCGTCCCACACCTTCACGAGCATGTCCGACGAGCACGTCGCCATGTACACGCGCGGCCGCGCGCTCGCCTCGAAGCGCACCTCGCCCGGCGTGAACCGAATGCAGTTCACGCTGCGCGTGTGCGCGGCCCTGATGATGCGCTCCGGCTGCGCGAGGTCGAGCAGGTTCCACACCACGAGCGCGCCGTCGCCAGACCCGGTCACCAGCACGGGCCGCTGCGGGTGGATCGCCACCGCCGTCACGGGCGCGCTGTGCACCTTCAGCGTCCGCACGCGCGCGTCTGACGGTATCCAGCTGCCCTTCCCGCGCACCGCGCCGTCGTCGCCCACCAGCGAGCCGCTCCCCGCTGCCGCTGCCGCTGCCGCCGCCGCGCGCGCGAGCGCCAGCTCGCCCTCCAGGTCCATGATCCGTCGCTGCAGGCGCACGAGCGCGGTCCACTTCTTCCGTATGTAGTCCTCGGACACCGTACCGCGCACGCTCGCGTCGTACTCGGCGACACCCATCCCGAGGAGGCTCCCGCACACCGTGTCGAGCACCGCGCGCGCCGTGTCCGCGTCGACCGCCGCGTCCTGCGCGAGCCGCGTCTGCAGGTACTGCACCACCGACTTGTCCAGCTCGCTCTGCTGTCTCTCCGTCAGCGACGCCATGTTGCTGCCGCTGCCAGCGACACAGAGCCATCCGCGTCGCGGTGTTGAGAGGATGCAAGAAAAAATTACGTAAGCACAGAGAGCTCTCCTACAGAGCGCGGGAAACAATAAAGGGGTATCTTTCTAGGCGGTGTCTAGTGGTAGTAGAAGTCCGCGGCGAGCGACTGCAAGGTGTCGATGTCGTAGGGCGGGTCCTCTGCGGCGGCGGGGTCGCCAGCGACGCTGTCGCCGAGACTGAGCAGCTGCACGTCTCTGCGCAGCTTCTCGAGGCCGACTATCTGCAGTTTTGTGTCTGGAGAGAGGTCGTCGTCCGTCTTGGTGAGCATTTTGAGCCCGTCGGACCAGATGTACGACGCCTCCTTCGTGTCGGTGTAGAACGTGAACAGCGGTTTCCCGAGCTTGTTCAGAAGCACAATCTTCTCAAAGAGCGAGCGCGACGAGATGTTGATCAGCCGCGAGTTCTCCGGCACCGTGTTCTCGTGCTTGATGGGCGTCGAGCTGAACTTTGAGATGTGCGAGATGTCGAGGATGATGCCGTCCTTGTCGATGTTCGGGGTCGTGATCGTCTTTGACTTGAACTCCTTGTAGATGATCGACTGGTTGTTCGGCGACAAGATCAGGTAGTACATCTTTGGCTTCTTGTTCGACATGTTCGCGTCCACCGGGTTCTCGCTGTACACCCAGGACCCGCGCGACAGCCGCAGGAAGCGCTGCTCCTTCACAAACTTGTACACCTGTTTGTCGAGCTCCTCGTTGAACCTGCTGATGCGCGGGTCCCAGCTGCCGCTCTTCTTCGCGCGCAGCTGCTCGAGCTGGAACTTGCGCAGGTCTGCGTAGCTCAGCTCGTTCAGGCCCTCGAGCACGTCGCCGATGAACGGCTCCGCGGGCTCGGCGGCGCTGTCGGCGGCGCTGTCCGCGTCCGCGGCGGTGTCGGCGGGCGCCGCGAGCATCGCGTCGCAGTACTCCATCAGGCACTCCAGCAGCGACACCACCACGTCGTAGTCCTTCACCTCCGCCTTCGAGCTGATCCATATCTTGAGCACGTTGATCATGCAGAAGAAGTACAGGTTGTCGGTGCTGATGATCTTGCGCTTGATGTTGGCGTACTTGTCCGAGTTCGAGATCTCAAACAGGATGTTGGACACCGACAGCGACATCTTCCCGATCGGGAAGCTGGTGTTCTCTTTGGAGAACATCAGCTGCTCGTAGTAGTTCTTCTTGAAGATGATGTTGTCGTTCTTCAGGAAAATCAGCAGGTTGATGATCGAGAGCACCGAAAAGTTGTCAGAGATGTACGCGCGCGGGTCCGCGGTGAGCCCCGCCTTCACGTACTCCTCGTTCACGAGCGCTTTGCCAATGTCGCTCAGCGACTTGTTGAACGACACGATCAGGTCGCCGAGCAGCTCCTCGTGGATCTGCGAGTTCGCGTTCAGCTTGAGGCTGTTCAGATTGTTCTCGACAATCAGGATCGAGCTCGAGATGTCGTTGAGATAGCCGGAGATCTCCAGCTCGAGGCGGTTGTCGTCGCTCAGCGAGTTCAGCGTGACAAAGAACCCGTTAGTCTTCAGGTTGATCATGAACAGAATCAGCTCGTCGTGGTTCTGCTCGGAGCTGCGGAAGAGCAGCTTCGACACAAAGTCGATGATGTTCGAGATCAGACGCAGGTCCTGCGAGTAGAGCTTGTTCGTGAGCGTCTCGAGCAGCACGTTGTTGTTGTACACCGAGTAGAGAATCGGGTTGAAGATCGACAGATTGCGGTTCACAAACAGGATCCCGGACAGGTAGCTGAGCGAGACGCGCAGAATCGCCTTGAGCGTGTCGACGCTGATGTTCGAGATGATCATCTTGAACAGGTTCTCAAACAGCGTCAGGTCAAAGATCTGGCCGTACTTGTCGGACTTTGGGATGATCTCGATCAGCTTCGAAAACACTATGATGCTGTTGATCTTCTCTAGCTTGTCCGAGTTGAGGATGTAGTTCCGCAGCGTCTCGAGGAAGCTGAGCGCCGTCTTCTCGTCGAGCTTGGCCTGCGCATCTGGCCTGTTAGCATAACAGCAATTATATAAAAAAAAGGACACAGTAGACTACTCACTCTTGCCCTGGAACTCCTTGATGTGGTGGTTGATCTGCCTGTAGTTGTCTGCGCTCGTCATCCTTGCCGTACTGCTCTCTCTCTCTTCTCTCCCGTCGTCTCTTCCCGCTATATTCCAGGGCCGCCTCACTACTTTACCCAGTTTGGTAAACTAACGATCTCAGAAAACACCCGCCGCGCGTGTTTCCTGCCTACTTTTCTTTACGCCACGGTGTGTCTGGGACACTGCTGGGAGCGTCTCGCGCGCTGTGCCTGAAGGCCGCCGTGGCGGTGGCGCTGCTGGACTGCTGCGAGGTGGTGCTGGAACAGACACCGCAGACAGACGTTGCCGACAGAGACGCCGCGAACAGCACGCCACACGCCCACTCCCGCAGCCACACCACAGCAACACCGCTCCTGCCACTACGCCCTCCTCCCACACCCTCCCACACCCCCCCACTGCGACTCCCGCCGGCCCCCGCTGCTGTCGCTCCGCCGCCCGCTGAAATTTAGATCGTGCACCGGCCAAACCCCATCTATAAGAGTTTTCACGCTCGATGAGGGAGCAGAGCAGAGGAGAGCAGAGGAGAGCAAGAGGATGAAGGTGAAGACGATAAGCAGGTCTGCAGACAGATATGTGCCTGTGCGGAACACACAGGAGTCGCCGCTGCCGCGGAACCTGGATCCGGCGCTGCACCCGTTTGAGCGCGCGCGCGAGTACACGCGCGCGCTGACTGCGACCAAGTTGGAGCGCATGTTCGCACAGCCGTTTGTGCGGCAGCTCGGGCACGGCCACCAGGACGGCGTGTACTCGATTGCGCGCTCGCCGCTGGCGCTGGCGGAGGTGGCGTCCGGCTCCGGCGACGGTGTCGTGAAGGTGTGGGACATGGCGTCTGCGGGCGAGACGCACTCGTACAAGGCGCACGACGGGATGTGCGCGGGCGTCGCGTACAGCAGTGCCGGGCGGCTGTTCAGCTGCGGCGCCGACAAGACCGTCAAGATGTGGGACGGCGGCGGCGCGCTCGCGCACACGTGGAGCGGCGCGCACAGCTTCCAGACGCTCGACCACCACCGCGACGGCGCGCTCTTTTGCACGGGCGGCGCGGAGCTGAGCGTGTGGGACGTGGCGCGCGCCGCGCCCGTGTCGAACCTGTCGTGGGACGCGGACAACGTGACGTCGGTCAAGTTCAACCAGACGGAGCGCTCGGTGCTCGCGTCGACGGGGTCGGACAACTCGCTCGTGCTGTACGACATACGGCTGAACTCGCCGACACAGAAGATCAGAACGACGCTGCGGTCGAACGCGATCAGCTGGAACCCGGTCGAGGCGTTCAACTTCGTGACGTGCTCGGAGGACCACAACTGCTACTACTGGGACATGCGCCGCATGGACCGCTCGCTGAACGTGCTGAAGGACCACGTCGCGGGCGTGCTCGCGGTGGACTTCTCGCCCACGGGGCAGGAGATCGCGACCGCGTCGTACGACCGCACCGTGCGGCTGTTTGACGTGCGCCGCGGCCACTCGCGCGACGTTTACCACACGAAGCGCATGCAGCACGTGTTTGCCGTCTCGTTCACGCTCGACGCGCGCTACGTGCTGTCTGGGTCCGACGACGGGAACGTGCGGCTGTGGCGCGCGCAGGCGAGCGAGCGCTCGGGCGTGCGCTCGAGCCGGCAGCGCGGGAAGCTCGAGTACGACGCGAAGCTGCGCGAGAAGTACTCGGCGATGCCTGAGATCAGGCGCATCGCGCGCCACAGACACGTGCCTGTGGTGGTGAAGAAGGCGGCGGAGATCAAGCGCACAGAGCTCGGCGCCGTGAAGCGCAAGGAGGACAACGAGCGGCGGCACTCGCGCGCGGGGAGCGTGCTGTACAAGTCTGAGCGCGAGAAACACATTGTCGGACAGGTGCACAAGCGGTAGCTGGTGGGGATATATAATAATACAGAACATGCATTTAGTACACACACAGCGCGCGCGCGCGCACACACGCGCGCGCACTAGATGTTGACGTCGAGCACCAGCGCCACGTCGTCCACTTTGGTCTGCGCGAGGTCCTCGAGGAACGGCAGCAGGTCGAGCAGCTCGCTGTCGTGGGTGTCGCTGAACCACGACGAGATCGGCACCGAGTGCTGCGGGTGGAAGATGTACGACGCGGGCGAGTTGTCGATGATGATGGTCTCGCGCAGGTCGCGCCCGATCTGCGACAGGTTCTTTATGTAGTTCCCCTGGTAGTTGTAGCAGCTGTCGCGGAAGAGCCGGTGGTGCACGCTGCGGCCCGAGTCGAGAATGTCGAGCAGCGGGTCGCCGTAGCGCGACACGCTCGCGGTGAACACGACAACCTCAAACAGCTCGCCGCACCTGTGCAGGAACTCGTCAACGCCCGGCCGCTTGATCACGTACACGTTGTGGATGCGGTTTTCTATCTCTACCGGAATGACAAAGTCCGACTGCCGCACGTACTTGAACGACGAGTGCACGAGCGTCTCGTCGAGATCGAGAATGAGACACTTGCGGTTAGCGAGCCTCTTCGGCGCCGGGTCGAGCAGCCACCCGGACGACGACACCGCCTGGCCCGTCTGTATGCGCGCGAGGTCGAGGTCGACCGCTATGTCCTCCGGCAGCAGCACCGGCAGGTCCGCGTCTGTCGCTATGTTCGCTATCGGGCTGCTTCTCCCGCTCTCCCCGCCGTCCGCCTCCGCCGCCGCCCTCTCGCTCTCGCTCTTCTCCTCCTCCGCCGCCTCCTGTGCGTTCGTGATCGTGTCGTCCTCGTCCACAGCGATCGAGTTTGTGTCTTTCGAGCTGTCCGAGCTGTCCTTCTGGTCTGTCGTCTCTATCGTGCCCGTCTTCGGGTTCTCCGGCTGCGCCATCCTGGGCTCCAGCGCCCTCTGTATGTGTGATTGTGTCGCAGTCAGCGCGCTCTTGCTCGCAGCAGCTTTACTTATGTTCCTGTTAGCCGTATGTGTGTTGTGTCTGCTCTCGCTCTCGCCATCCTCAGAGGAAAAACAGCAGAGTATCGAAGATAGAAACGACATCGCCCAGATGTATGCGCCGCTGTCTGCTATCTCCCTCCCGTCTCCTCTCGTCCTCTTCCCGTCTGCTGGAGCGAAAGCGTAAAAGAAACAGGGGAGGGTAACCTCAGCTGGAAGTGCTCTTCCGCGCGAGGCTGGCTGGAATGTGCGGCGAGGCTAATACTTCTCTGCCACGCGTGCTGTGCTGCTCCGCGTAGTAGTGGTAGTAGCAGTGGTGGTGGTGGTGGTGGTGGTGTGTGCACTGCCGCTCGTCCTGTCCGCCAGTAGAGGAGGGCGAACGCGAAAAGAAACTCTTCCGCAGCTTCCCGCCGGGCGAGCAGCAACAACCGCAAAAAGCCGGGTAATGTGTGCTTAGTCACGCTGATGAGACTTGCTTACTAAGTGTCTCTGTTAGTGTGTCGCGCACTACTCTGTGGACATCTCGCGGAGGAGAACAAGGGAGCAGGACGAGCAGAGGAGGATGCTGGACGCACAGGGGGTGAGTGTGGTGGTGCAGGTGTGTGGTGCGGGTTGCTAACAGGCAGACGGTGTATGTGGTGGACACGAGCGAGTGGGGCAGCGCTGCGGGGGCCGGTGCGGGCGGCGACGAGAGCGCGGCGGTGCGCCGCGACGCGACGCCGATACACGGCGTGGCGCTGGACGGCGACGCGCTGGGGGTTCCGTTTCTGCGGCTGATGGGCGGGGGGGAGACGGACGAGCACGTGCAGCTGCGGTACAGTCTCTTTGCGAAGCACTGGCACATACAGACGCAGCGGATCGAGCGCGTGCTCGCGCACGCCGACAGCGAGCACGCGGAGAAAGTGGCGGCGCTGCTCGCAGACAGCGGCGGGCGGGTGCCGCTCGTGTTTCTCGGGCTCGGCCCGAACGTGGCGAACCACGCGCGCGTGCTCGCGACGCTGCAGCGGAACCTGCGGTCGCCGCAGCGGCGCGTGGTCGGGCTCGGCGCTGCCGAGTGCGCGACGCTCAAGGCCGCCGTGCGCGTGCTGGTTGCGCGCGTGCTCGGCTCCGGCGCGTCCGGCGCGTCCGGCGCGGGCGAGAGCGAGTACGACCCGCTCGACTTTGAGGCGGTGGTGGCGGCGGTGCCGCCGCAGAGCACGCTGCTCGTGACGGTGCTCGACGGCGACGCGTTCAGCCCGGACGTGCTCGAGCAGCTGGTCGCGCTGCTGCACGCCTACAGCGGGCGTGTGCGCGTGCAGCTCGTGGTTGGTGTCGCGACGCCGCTGGCGGTGCTCGAGGACAGGCTGCCGCTCGGGATCGCGCGGAAGGTGGCGGCGCGCGTGTACCAGCTCGACAACTCCGTCGCGCTCGCCGACGAGGTGCTCGACGCGGTGCTGTTCGCGAACGCGCCGGACAGCGCGGGCGAGCCGGTGCGGCTGCTGAACCTCGGGCGCGGCGCGGCGGGAGCGCTGCAGCGGCGGGCGCCGCGGAGCGTCGACACCGTGGTGGCGGAGCTCAAGTACATATACATGCTGCACTTCTTCCGCGAGCCGCTCGCGGTGCTCTGGGAGGAGACGTGGCCGCACTTTGGCGAGCGCGCTGCCGAGTATGCGCGCCTGCTGCGCAGCTGTGTGTCGTTCCGGCGGTTTGTCGAGTCCACGCTGCGCGACGACGACTACGCCGGCGACCAGCGCTCGGCAATGGTGCAAGGCCTGCTAGCCGACGATGCGCTGCTGTTCAACATCGTGCAGCAGGCGATCGCGAAGTACCGCCGCTGGCAGGAGTCCTTCAACGAGGTGCTGGAGCTGCTGATGCTGATCCAGAGCGTGTTCAGCAGCGCGCCGCGCGCGCGCTCAAAGTTCGGCATCTACTGCGACCTCGTCACTGACGACACGCTGTTCCGCACGAGCTACTACGCGGGGCTGCTGCGGTGCGTCGAGCACGCGACGCCGGCGAAAGTGTTTGAGTTCACCGCCGAGCTCGCCGCGGCGCCGAGGAGCCCGCTGTACGCGCAGCTGCTCGAGGCGTTCGAGCAGGACTCGGTGGCGCTGGCGAAGTTTGCGCCGCAGGGCGCCTACTTCCAGGAGGACCTGGACACGCACAGAGGCCTGTCGGCGCGCGCGCGCGCCGAGCTGCACGGGCTGCTCGCGCACATGGTGTGCGAGCTCGAGCGCGTCGTCACAGAGACGCTCGACCCGCTCGTGAACGGGCAGCTGCTCTTCGCGGAGATCTTCACTGCAGACACGCAGGCGGGCGTGCTGGAGGGCGTGTTCGCGCCGGCGGTGCGCGAGACGGTGCTCGCCGCGCTCGCGCAGCCGGAGACGTACCTCGACAACGCGGTGTACCAGCCGGACCCGGACACTCCTGCCGCGCGGCCGGTGCTCGTGGAGATGTGCCGGCTGTACCGCGAGGCGGGCGTGCAGGTGAACGTGTACGACTTCTACACGGCGTTCGCGGGGACGCTCGACCGCGCGCGCATCTGCGGCGAGCTCGGCGTGGACGCGGACGACGCCGAGTGGGCGCGCATGTGTCTCGCGTGGTTCCTCGGCGCGGTGGGGGAAATGGCCCTGCTGGGACTCGTGCGGGAGGGGAAGCGCGCCGAGAGCCTCGAGAAACTCGTCTGGCGAGACCTGTAGATAGAGTGTGTACACTACTAAAAAGTAAGACGCGTTTAAGCGCCGAGATCAACACCACAGAGACCAGAGGTAGATGAGAGCCAGAGCCGAGCGCAGGCGTTGTGAAGATATGCGGGCGTGCCAGTGATAAGGCATTGCGGGACTGGACTATTTAAACAGAGAAGAGGGCGAAGCGCGCCGCGACACGGAACAAAAGACAAGGCCGCATACACGACATGGACGCGCTGCTAGAGGCTCTGCAGCTGGGCGATCTGGACGCGGTCGTGCTGAGCTGGCGCGCTGTGCTCGGACTGGATTGGCGCTCTCCGCAGGCGCGCGGCGCGCTTGTGCTTAGCTGCTGTATCCTGCCTGAGCGGGTGAGGTTCGACTACACGGTTGGCGCGCGGGAGACGCTGCGGCGGTTCGAGGTGGCGCGCGTAGACGGGGTGGCGGCGAAACGCGTGCGGGACGCAGCGCGCGGCGCTTCGTTTGACGAGGTGCGGGACTTCCTGATCGAGTACGAGGGCGCGTGGGACCGCGCGTACACCGAGGCGAAGCTCGTCGAGCTGGTGGCAGACTCGCTGCACTACGAGCTCATATACGCGCGAGAGGGCCCCACCGAGCTCGCGCCGCTGGAGTTTGCCGCGGACGACGCGGTCTTTCAGGAGTGCTACGCCAGGTTTGTGCGTGAGGCGCTGGGCGGGGCTGACGTCGGGCGGGCGAGACTCGAGGAGCTTGCAGCGCGCGCCGTCGAGATGTTCAAGAGCGCGCGGCGCGTCGCGGCGTTCTACGACCAGGAGCAGATGCTCCTGCTGAACGCGCGCGCCGTCGCGGTCACCGAGAGCACCGTGCAGAGCGCCGCCGCGGGCGAGTTCTTCAGCACGCGCCCGATCCTGCCTGCGCTGGAGCCGCTGTTTGCCGAGCGCGCGCGCGTGCCGCGGGTGCTGTCGGTGCCGTCGCCGCCGCCGCTGGAGCGCCGCGACTACACGCGTGTGGTGGAGCTGTTGTACCAGCTGGTGGCGAAGATCCCATCCGACAGCGATACGCGCTACATCAGGTACTTCCCTGACGTGTTCCGCGTGTATGTGGGTGTTCTGCGCGACGAGTACGGCGCTGCGGGTGTGCTGGATGACGAGTACTTCCGGTGGGTTGAGATGGGCGTGCTCGGCATGGCCGGCGCCGACGCGCTGTCCACAGCGAACATCAAGACCCTCCGTGACCTGTGCCTCGTCATGTTCTCCGACAGCTCTCCAGAGAGCGTGGTGGCGCCGAATGCGCTGATGCGACTCGCGGTGCTCCAGTTCAGAGCCGAGCGCAAACTGAAGGACAGGTTCCTGTGCGAGTGGTACGCGGCCGCCGAGGCGCGCGTGCTCGATGCGGAGCTCGTGGCGATATGGCGCAAGTTCTACCTGAAGAAGTTTCTCGGCCGCTGGTTCGCGAGGACGAAGCACGCGCAGCTCGTCGGCGAGAAAGCCGCGCTCGTGCACGGGACTTTCCAGAAATACCTGGCGTTCCTGCAGTGGAAGGGCGCGTGCGAGAAGGTAGCGGGCATGCAGAGCAGCGCAGACGCGCTGCAAGAACGGAAGGCGTTTGCAGCATGGAGGTCGCGGAGCGACCGCGTCTCCGCGCTGGCGGTCCCGCAGCGTGCGCTCGAAGGCGCGATGGCGCGGAAGTACCTCCGTATGTGGATCCTGCGGTCCGTCGTCACAACAGACAGCCTGCGTAAGGTAGGCGAGCGCGTGCTGAAGACAGTATACTTCAACGCGCTCAGCGCGCAGTTTCTTGAGAAGCAGGCGCTGCGGCGCGACGCAGATGTGATCCGGTTCGGCGTGCTCGCGGGGACGAGCTTCCTGCTGTGGCTCAGCAGGTCGCACGCACAGCTCGCAAAGATGCGGGCGCTGCGCGAGCGCGAGTCCGCGTTTGTCGCGGGAAGGGCGCTGGGCGCGTGGCGCGTGGCGTACGGGATGCGCGTCGTGGAGAAGCGGGCCGTCGCGAACAACAACAGGCACATGGCGGCGTGGGCGTGGCAGGCGTGGCGGAAGCGCACCGCGGAGGCGCGCGCGCTGCGGGATTTTTGTGTGCGGAGGCAGCGGGCGCAGCTCGTGCGGGCGTTTGGAAGCTGGCGCGCTGGCGCGGCAGCGGCGTCGCTCGCGCGGGAGTATAGGCTCGCGTGCCTGGCGAAGGGCGCTCTCAGAGTGTGGGCGCTGCGCCTGCGCGAGGCGAGGTTCGCACAGATGCGGGCCCAGCTCACGCTGAAGTGGGCGTTCACGCGGCTGCGGCTGCGAGCCTTGTCGCACAAACTGGCCGCGCAGAGGACGCTTGCGCTGGAGGCGCGCGGGTTCCGGCCGTGGCTCGGCCGCGTACGCTTCAATAAAGAAGTCGCCGCAGGCGCAGACGATTTCTGCACGCGGAGCACGCTGCGGTGCTTCTTTGCGGCGTGGTACCAGTGCACGGTGGCGGCTGGCGAGCTGGCTGAACGCGCGGTGGCGTTCGCAGAGTCTAGGGAGCAGCAGGCGGACGTGGCACTGGTGGCTGGCGGGTATGCTACGTGGAGGGATAAGTTCGTCGGCGCGCAGGACACGCGGCGTGTGCTTGAAACCGCTGCGGAACGCCTGCAGCGGGAGAATGTTCTGCGGCCGATATTCGACAACTGGCGCTGGGCGCGCAACGCTGTGAGCGAGAACGCCAGCCGCGCGAGCGACTTCCGTGCGCTCGCGCTGCAGACACGCATGCTTGAGAAGTGGGTTTCCGCGGCTGTGTATGTGGCGGAGCTCGGCGTGATCGCGCAGGAGCACCTCGACGAGCGCGACGCAGAGGTGCTGCTGGCGGCGCTGCCGAAGTGGAACATCCGGTACATGAAGGTGAAGCGCAACTACGAGAGCGCCGCCACGTTCCGTGACCGCTGGGACAGGCACCACACGCGGTCGCTGCTGCTGCTGTGGCGCAGCGCCGCGGCCGACAGGAACCGCGCAGAGACGCCGTTCCGCTCGGACGAGTCGTTCGACTCGCAGGCGTCGCCGCTGGCGAGCCGCCGCAGGCAGATGTCTGCGACGCCACGGAGCATCCCGGCCGTGGCGGGGATGCCCTTCGAGACGCCCACGGGCGCGAGCCCCTACGTGACGTCGACGCGGCTGCGGAGGACACACGTGTCGCCCGGGTTCGCGCCGGACGTGTCCACGCTCTCCGTGACGGAGCGCATCAAACAAACAAAGATGCGCGAGCTCCGGCAGCGCTACCAGCACGCGCGCGGGGGCTCGCCGAGCGCGCAGCTGTCGTTCACGCGGCCGGAGCGGCCTCCGCTGGACGTGGCTGCGCCGCTGTCGCCGGCAAGCGACGCGTTCAGTTTCCTGAACCTGCCGCCCCCCGCGGCCGACTACATTCGCTCGCCGAAGGTGTCGCCCGTGGCGGTCATCAAGCGGCGCCTCAGTCAAAAGACGCGTACGTAGAGTGCAGTTAATTACCTATAGAAAAGACCCATTTTCACGCCTCCGCCTGCTCCGAGGGCTCTTCTGCAGCGTCCTCGAGTCCGCCGGCGGGCACTCTGTACACGAGCAGCCTCGCGCTGTTCGGGTCCTTGAGCACGATGTACTTTGACTCTTCGTCGCTGTCGTCCGCCTCGTGCTCGATGATGTCGATGATCGACTTGACGATCCCCCAGCCGTTCCCGACCGAGAGGTTCATCTGCATGGCGAGGTCGTTCGGCTTGTACGACGCGACGCCGAGCACAACGTGCTTCGTGTTGTCCTTCGGGTTCGCGCGCGCGACGAAACCGATCTTCACCGCGTCGCACCCGGCGAGGATCGCTCTCGTCGACCACTTCGACATCTTGTTGTTGTTCTTCTTCATCTCCGACGCCATGATCGCGCCGCGCTGCTGGCCGAGCTTCGTCTTCCAGTCGAGGTCGCCCGGCGTGTACTGGTTCAGCGCGTTCACCGACAGCATTGTCGTCGACCCGTTCGCCTCCTTGCTAATTGCGTCCACCTCCGTGCGCACCACGAGCGCGAGCGGCGGCTCGTCGTCGCCGTTGCCGTTCGGCAGCAGGAACTTGCGGTAGCGGTAGCCCTTGTTCAGCAGCGGCTCGTCAATGTCGTCGGAGCCGGAGATGAACGGGTTCTCCGCGTGCTCGAAGCGGAACTTGGGCCCGCTCTCGACGATCGACGACGTGGTGAAGTTCTGGTTGATGAACGTGGCCTCGAGCGACAGGTTGTCGGAGTTGTTGATGTCGGTGTCGTGCAGCTCCGACGGCGGGTTCGGCGAGTTCTCGTCAACCGTCACGCGGTCGAGGATCGAGTTGTCGCGCTTGTCGAGCAGATACACGCCGCCCTTCTTCCTCGTCACCACCACGTCCCACGAGTACACCGAGCGCGACGCGCACATCAGCTGCGCGAGCACGCCGTCCGTCGCGAACACGCGCGCCTCGCCGCGCGCAATCAGCTCGTTGACAACGGGGTCCTCGGCGGTCGTCGGGTTGAAGATCGTGCGGTCGAGCACCTCCAGCGGCGCCGACGTGCCCGCCGTGAGCCGCTCAAACTTCTTGTTGTAGTAGTTCACCGACCCGTGGCACGACACGTCCTCGCCGTCCGCCACCTTGAGGTTCAGCTTCACCAGCTTGTTGAACTCAATGTCCGACACAAGCTTCCACGACGCACCCACCTCGATCGACGCGTCGCGCTTCGGCTGGTCGTCCTTGAACCCGTAGTAGTTGCGTCCGCCATACCTGCTGTTGTTGTTGAACGGCCTGTAGTTCGAGTGGTTGTTCTGGCGGCGCTGGTGCGGCTGCTGCTGGTTCCCGCCGCCCCTGCCACCAGCACCACCAGCACCACCGGCACCGCCGCCGTGGCCCCCGTGCC